>SJJU01071337.1:0-10222 GCA_012932125.1 Conopomorpha cramerella | reverse complement strand
GGTAAAGTATACTTGATACTGAGATTTATATACTGGTTTCTAGCTGCCTTGTCGCTGACGCGTCTGCGTCGCGTATCTATGCGTCGGAATCAGTAAAAATAAAAAAAAACACGGCCTTATTCCTATGTAGGTTACAATATAAGTGTATTATAACGCCTAACCAATCCAATTTACTTATAAAATTCCAAGCACGCGTATGTCACGTTTCAAAACTTGCTTGTCATGGGGAGAAGACAGGACAGGAAATTTTCAGAATATGTTGCGAGCGGTTCTTTTCTCGCGAAAATAACGTATATATTTGTTTTTACTTCCAAGGTGAAATCGTTTGTTAAATTATATTCAAAAGATAATTTTCACAATTTCTAACTAAATCATGACAAGGTCAACAAATTCGTAAAATCCGTAAGTTTTTGGTAAAAAATGAGCACAAATTCAAGACCTAAATAATTGCTTTTTGTGAAATGTGGGTATTCAATTAACAAGTGCCTAAGCCAACGTATTTTTGGGATTAAGCCTTAGCATGAGAATGATTAACAACCAAAGTAATTTATTACCTACCTAACCTAGACTCAATTTTCCTGTTTCAGCAAACTTCAAACCTGTCACATTCATAATAGAGCGGCTGTTCATTTCGCAGTTCAATCAAAGGTCTGTGGGCATCCATCACCGGGGCATATGCTGCGGAGCCTAAACCGTTGACCATTTAAGCTTGAGCCCTATTACAGTTGAAGTTATTGCTAGTGCTAGGTATTTGGATGATGTTAATAGTTTATGTCACATTGTCCATCTCTCGTAACAATCGACGCTGGTGGTGTGACTACAATCACACTTTGCACACGTCAAAATGGAAACCTGTGAGCGGGGATTTTTCGGCATAGTTTAGGTATTCGGTAGGGGACGGGCTTGTACTTTTTTTTAATAAACTTGGTGATGGATTGGATTCTGTAACAAAGGTTGGCACTAACCATTTTTTTCAATTATTATTCTACGTATGTACCTGTACCTTTTAGTCACTGTGGTTGATATAGGTTTGATTTACGTCTTTAATTAAATCTAAAACTGTTGGAAAGACCTTCCAACAGATATGTTCACCTTAAGACAACATATAATGACATACATTACTTTGAATGTAATAAATTTATTAAATCTTTTAAACTGTCAAGAGATAGAATATATCTATTTATAAATGAAAGGCGACAGTTAGCTTCATTGCTATCTTATAATATATTTTATGATAGTTGTAGAAATTACAACGCAGTCACAAAATGAGACATTGGTTAGTATATGTACTAACAATAACTTGCATGGAAACGGAGACTGTTTAAACAGCCTCAACTGACAACGGCAAGCCAATATAATTTGAATGATCATTATCTATTACTATTATCCTACGTGTTAATATTATAAACGCGAAAGTTTGGACTCTTTCACAGTGAAACTTTAAAATAATATAGACTATATATAGGTCGGTATAACATAAAGGGTATATTTTATCCAGAATTTCCCATAGTACCAGAATAAACTGCAGGTAACACAGTCGGTGCCTATCGTAGGTACCACATTTTATTTTCATATTATCGCCGTAACATGAAAATTAAACAGCTATTATTTTCAGCAATAAAGACTATTGGTATTTCATAACTCCAAGCAAGTAAAACAAAGGGTTTTATAAAAGATATTTTTTGTTCGTGGGCGTTACTTGTTAAGATTTTACACCCACAGAGGATAGAATGGCAGATGCTTGCAAAGCATAAGCTGGCGTTTTCGTTTATTTAGTTTAAATACATTGTCTTTACAAAATGTATTTATCCGAAATGAATGGGTCCATAGACGTTTAAGATTCAAATACATCTTTTGTTACGCGATTGGCCTCATAATGAGAGGTTTTCTGACAGCTTCAAAATGTCAATAGTACCTAGTTCCAAAACATCTCACGAGCGGCGCTAACCAGATATGATCTCAAAAAAAAAATCATTTAAGAATCATTCTCAACAGAAAATCTATGTATATAAAACAAAGACGGGTTTGTTACAACACTTATAACTCAAGAACGATTCAACCGATTAGGCAGAAAATTGGTGGGGACGTAGCTTAGAATCATCCCGTTCCTGTGGGACTTAGTTTAGCTTAGTTTGCAGTATAAAGGGTGTTATAGTTTGTATGACATACTGAAACTACGCGAATGAAATCGCGGGGCTTCCACTAGTTAAACTATAAAATGACAACCCTGTCTAGGTAGTGCCATCTATGGACATTTCTTGGAATTACTATTCAATGTGAACTGCCGATTAAGGAATGACTTTACTGGAGTCGGTGTTCCCTGCGCAGTATTAAGACTAATATCTTTGAGTTACGAGTAAACAGGCATCTAACAGTCAAGCGTGCTACATCGTGGACCACATTACAGCTCGGAAAAACGAATATTTTCAATATGAAAATAATTTCTTTAGCGTAGAGAATCTAAAATAAAATTACATTAAGTTAACCTTTTAGAATATAGTTGACAGCCTGTTAATATCGCTATCCTTCTCTAGGAAAGTGTGAAACGAGGGAGATAGAACTACAACACGACAGGCTATCAAGTAATTCTAAAATACTAGTCAGATGAATTTGAGATCCAAAAAATTTCAATTTTCTTAAAATGAGTCATACAATCACAATGGTCTTTATTGGGCATTAACTCTACATGGTGCCCTATCTTATGGGCTCTGGAGGGGAACTGCTTTAAATCCTTTAGTTTGCTCATTTTACTGAAAGGAAACATTCCTTTATTTTTAAAAAGAAACAAAATTGCATGAAAACATTTTTTAAATTTTGCTAGTATCAACCGGGAATCGAACCGACTAAAAATTAACCCCCGCTTGTTTTTTTTTTCACTTTTTATTTCAATTACCAAATAGACAAAGTTTATCCCAAACAATAAGCCTACCGATTCGTAGCTAGGGTTAATTTTAAATTTTTACTCGGTTCGATTCCCGGTTGATACTAGCAAAATTTAAAAAATGTTTTAATGCAGTTGTTTCTTTTTAAAAATAAAGGAATGTTTCCTTTTAAACCTTAGCAGGTTGAGAACTTAATGTTTAAAATTATTTTGCCTTGTTCAAGATTGTAATTTGAAAGAAAATTAAAGTTTTTTATTTCTTTTTTTCCTAAATTGTGCGGCGCCTTTGGGACGTGGCGTGTGTTCTGCAGTGCGCAAACGAATTTTAATGAAAGAGCATTTGAGACGGGTCTTTGTGATTTGATTTTAAAATATATTAATTCCTTACTATTATTTGAGATACGTCTCTGTACTTGTATATTGACATTGAAAACTATAATAGGTGTGATATTATCGATTAGGTATTTTTGGGAGCGGACCCATCGGTCAACATGGCTTCAGTTGGAGGATGGAATAAACCTAAATCTACAGATTCCATAATTGGCTCTTACGACACACCAGGAAGAAAGGCAGCTGATTCAATCTATTTACATCCCAGATCACCATAGAATAGTTTCAAGAATTTCAATATTTTCGATAACCTGCCTTCCATACAGAGATTGTATGTGGAAGGCATGTGGAACTTAATATTATTTTGTGTCGTGCTGTTATTATTAATTGATTGTAACATCTTACTAATATTATAAATGGGAAAGTTGTTTGTTCCGCTTTCACGCCGTAACTACTGAACCGATTGCTTTGAAATTTTGCAGACGTATAGTTAGAAGTCCGGTTTAAATAATAGGGTATTATCCCGGAAAAAATGATATTCTCGAGGGAAAATAAAAATATTATTTTATACCGCAATATAACCGAAGTCCACGCGGGAAAGCCAGTACTGTATATTACATGTTTTAATTTTGTCGCAACGATCTATGGAAAACCTTTCGCATGCTCTAGAATAGTCAACGAATGCGACTTACAGAGGTTTGAGGTCTTATAATTAATACAGTAAATACGCTTCACGCATTTTGATCCAAAAGCGGGATAGGCGGAGGCACTTGCTAAACAAAGGGCCACAGTTCACCAATGGTATTTCACCCAACGTGACAGGGGGTGTACCCATCGGTTTACACACTATTCATTTCTTCTATGTAATTCTTTTTTTAAAATAAAAAAATATATAAATAGACTTCACGCCTTTTAATTCCAAAAATTCTTTTTTTCGGTTATTTTAATTAGGGCTCGCAGATTATGAATCTGAAATCTCATAATAAATTCTGAAAATTGTAACTATCCACTTTCAGTTCGACGTACAAATTAAGAGGCTTAAAACTGTATATCCAATTAAAATATTACATTTAATACATACAAAAAAGCCGTAATGGCCTGACTCTGAAATAAATTACCTCCAGTCACGAGCTTTAATCCCCAGTCAACTTACTAAATCAATTTCCATATTTACAAAGCGTATTTGACTATTCATAGTAGGTCTTTTGACGGTATAAAAGTATTTAAAATATGGAGGTATCAAAATAAGGTTTCTTTTTTATCACAATGAACAAGCGTTTGGGAATCAAGTGAAATAGTTATATAAATCTATACTCAAATTATAAAGGTTTGATTTTTGTTTGTTTGTTTGAATTGAATAGTCTCCGAATGTACTGGAAAAATGTTTCACTGTTGGAAAGCTACATTATACCGGAGAAACATAGGCCATATATTTTAACCCTCAAATTCCCACGGTAACGAAAAAACGCGAGTAATACCGCA
This sequence comes from Conopomorpha cramerella, assembly GCA_012932125.1. NCBI lineage: Eukaryota > Metazoa > Arthropoda > Insecta > Lepidoptera > Gracillariidae > Conopomorpha > Conopomorpha cramerella. The sequence continues at coordinate 5,529 of SJJU01071337.1, read as the reverse complement.
CGGCAAAGTTAGTTTGTTATATACCTGAAGTTTCTACATAGCATCCCTGAACACAAAACGGAGGTATGTACATAGGTCGCTTCGTTTTTGAAACTTCGACGAAATCACATATCTCTACTCATTTAACGCTGGTCAAACTATCCTCAAGCGGCACTTGATTACTAATTATTATATTAGAATACGAGTACTAATAAGATCAAGTAATCGTATGAAATGTCCCGCTATATTAATACATAGTAACAAACAAAGCCTCCTCTCGCTGTCTGTTCCTATGTAGGTAAGATTTAAGATTATTTAAAATTACGCAACAAATTTTGATGCGGTTTTCTTCGATTCCAGAGAAAGGTTTTAATACATACCTACATATAATAGCAGGGAAACACTGTCAATAGTGTATATTAGCAAAACAACGTTTTCCGGAACAGTTAGTTAAATGATAAACCAATATTAGTAATTACCGCAATCGAGCACGAATGCAAAACTAGTGTTTCAACTACTAGAAAACATGCACGTATTTCTTTTTGATTCCTATGTATTTTTTTCGTCAGTCGCAACGCTGAGCAAGCTTAAATGTAAATCTTTTACTAGCGGAGTTTTTACGGCCAGATAGGTGCAAATAAAATGTTTATTTGCAGTGTAAACGTCTGTACTACAGAACAGGGACGTTAGGGAGATGGTATTACATACAATGTGCCCTCTTATCATGTTGGGGATGTGGCGTAAGTCTGTAATGACTCTGTGTCTTTAAGACCTGTATTCTTAAACATTCCTCAAGCATAGATATGTGCTTAAGTAACGTTTGTCACGCTCTAACCATGTTTGTATAAACGATTCACACTTTATTTATTTATTAAAAACCTTAAATTATTACAGGATTTACCTAATGCGATATTCTTGGCAATAATCTAAATTTTAACACAATTTATGTATCAATTTACCAAAAAACAATGCTCAAGCGCCAATTGAGTACTTATTATGCGGGATTCATTAGGATGTTGTCCTTCACCGTATTGATTTTTACCGTAAGAGCGACATAGGCTCTAAAAACAATCTGATTGGTAGGTATACTTCTGCTTCTCGGCATTGTAATAACAGAATTCTCAAAGGCATTTAAGAAAAATGTTTCTCAAACCTATGTCGTCACTGTCTTTCCTGATACAAAGGACAGAGACAGCATACGACTAAAGTAGCTCTTAAGTGATTAGAGCTACTTAAGCCGCGTCGGCTTTGATTGTCAGACGAGTGCCCGGTATCATGTCATTAGTAATATATTCTCTACTCAGTATTCGTTATTTAATAATTAAATAAGACATAATTTCCACTCGACAATACTAAAATAACGTAAAGGTGGGTACTGACCAATGTTACGAGGCGTAATGTAACATGTTACAAAGCGAGCATTTGTGCAGTCAGTACGTAGTGTTACACTGATTTTATACAAGCTCGATGCGATTGTTACATTACGCCTTGTAACGTTGGTCAGTAGCCACCTTAAGCCGTGTGGTGACGGTGATTAGAATACATGTGTCACCCGCCATTCCATCCCAACTTTTCCCGTCGTGGGGATCTAGATGACGGGCAGCAGCTCTCTGTGAGATAACCAATAACACCACTGCGATCGCCAACCCGCATGCCCAAGCGTGGCCATTATTGATTGGCATTTCACCTCAAATTGTCATGAAAATCTTCGAGAAAGGCCCTCGTCCAGCAGTGGACGATGTGGCTGATGATGACGAATACCAAAATAAACTACCGAGACATTAAGAAAAATAATTACTGATACGAATAATTTGAAATTGCTCTCAAAACATACAATGAGCGAACTTGTTACATTTATATCTGGTTTGCCATTTACGTGGAAATGTTTTGTATGTTTCCAACCTGTTTGTGTTTATACCAATCTAGTTATGATTTAATCAAATATTTGACTTCGTATTGATACGTAATGAATGAACCGGTACCTCATTTGTGCTCTCTATTATGTTTCTTAACGAGTCATTTCGCTCACTCTAATATTAACAATTCGCGTGAAATTGTTATTATGTTCAGTGAGCAATGTTATTACTTGTATTTTTATTTAAAAAAAAACATATAGGTAACCGATTTCTCGTCGGCACAAAGTTATTTTATTGCGAAATCTTCGTGGTGTATTTTATTGTTATTCCAATGAAGTGAATAAATAGCGAATTGCTGAGTGTCTACGAGGAAGGCAGGTAATGTTTGTTTTTATTGTCTGATTTATTGCTCGGTTTCTAAATTAGTTTCCTCACCAAAAAATGCTATGTCATGTTACTTATAGTACAGCCTGTTTGAGATCTATCTGTATTTATGTTAAGAAATCTCGGCGGTAGGGTTGCATCTTGCAATTTTACAATTGTCTATTTTTATTTAAAAGAACTAACTGGACCAACGACGTAATTAATACATTCATATTCCAAAAAAATAGTGAGATCTTAACATTGTACACGTATTTGAAAAAACAAAACAACCGGGCATAGGTATTTCCCCGAAGTACAGTCAGGTTAAAAACGCCAATCTAAATTCACGTCCTATTTGGACACGGCACGTCATAGTCGTAACACAACGCGTAACACGGCAGGATAATAGTTACGTGACCTGAAGTAGCTTATATACATCACTTTCGTACACATGGCGTGTGAAAGAGACACCGTATAAAGGAAGGAATTATCCTCCACTTTCCGCCTACCCTAGCTCGGCATCCTCGCATCCCATGGGGTGATCACTGCTACTTCCTCTTGGTGATGCCTCCTACGTACCCATATTTAATGTCTTGGGGGTCGTAAGAAGCGACCGAGGGATCTCTTCAGAGGACGGGCAGCAAGCCTGTCAAGCGTGGCGATTCTTGGAATTTTCTCCCAATCCCCCAGTTGATCATGAAAATCTTCGAGAAAGGCCCTCGTCCAGCAGTGGACGTTATGAGGCTGATGATGATGATGATGTCTCGTTTGCAGCTCACGAAACGAGGTATACGTCCGCTGTGGTTGCTTAGGGCGTATACAGAAAGGAAGCTGGTAACCAGCGCTTATCGGGACATTGTATTGAATATTGTCTACGCCGGCTACCAGCGCCGACTTCATTTCTAAAGATTTACCGAACGGCACCGGTTACCAGCTTTCTTTCTGTATACGCCCTTAGATTAGCATACAAGTTCAACGTTGTTCATAGTGATGAAAAAGTTTGAGTGGGTGGATTGACGACGATGAGAGGGTAGAGTATGATGGACTAGTGGTCAGTTACAGGCAGGGTGAGCCAATGCCGCATTTGTGAATTGTCCCGGAATATTGTTGTGTCTATTTCGTATAAATTTGTATGTCGGATATGTACGTACCTACCTATGCGCTTTACTTTAGAAGTTTTGAACGAAGGCGATTTGACCTAATGGGTAAGTCTTCTTTCTAAACCACCAAAGTAAAAAGGTGATTCCGATGGAACTTAGAACACTCTGTTTCCTGCAAGTAAAACTGCGGTACGTAAACTATTTATATTATATAGAATGAATGACAAGATTTGAGCAAATATATATTTTATACGAAGATAAAAATGATTTAGCAGTATACCACCAAATAAGATCATCCGTTGATTCGAATAATAAAAACAACTTCTATTACCGTGCGTTGAAGACTAGTTTTATTAAAATATGCTCTGTGATTCAAGTCACATCTCAAGTCAATCATTCCAGTCTTGGCCGGCCATGTTACAAGTTCTGATACGTTAATTTTCTCACTGTCCAAGTTTATCAAATAATAATCTAATGCTGCAATTTGGCTCGTTCCCAACGGGGTAGTGGCTGCAAACGACACACCGCCCCGTGGCGTCATATTTCCGTGGAACAGAGTGACGTCTACACTTTACTTCCACACTTGATCTTATACTATATGAAAGTGTCTTATGAAAACAGCTCAACTTGTTATTGTTACATTTTGTTTCAACGGCGACACGATACAATATGAATTACGTTGTTTTGTAGTGACAGCGCCAGATTTGTGGGTATCTGCAGGATGCTGGCTATGGTCGCAGCTTCCTTTGATTCGGTGAAATTGCCAATGAAATGCAAATTTGAGAAATGCATTCATGGTCGAAAATTTCGTGCCACACGTAATTTTGTATGAGGATACCTGAATCGAGAATAATTTAAAAAAAAAATTGATTGAGAGACAGTGACATAAATTTCAAAAAGTCATAAATATTATTATCGATTTGTATTAATATGATTTTATTCTAACCTTCTTACCCGACTTAGCCTATTAGGTTCATCATCATCAGCCAATACTTGTCCACTGCTGGGCATAGGAGAGGGGCATAGGATACTTTTAATCCTGATCCTGTGGAACGGATTGCTATATAAAGAATGTTAAAGTTTGAAATACTTAAACCACGCGAATCAAATCTCGGGGCGTCCACTAGCAGTTATTAAAGAATTCGTAATCAATTATTACTTTATTTTATTAACAGCAAGCGTTATTCCTCTCACGTCCTAGACTAGCACGGGACACAATATATTATAATATATTGTAAAGTGTTTAACAATAGTTATAATTTACGATACTTTAGAAATAGCGAAACAGTTAGCGAATATGTTACAAGAAACCCACGTATTTGTTGTAGGTATAAATCATTTTGGCAACAGCGATAGTTTTGTTAGTAAAGCCACTCGTCATGTCCGTGTAGTGTTAACTCTAAGGCACGGTTCACATCGAAGGAAGTTTTTTAATATCTATCGGTCAGTTTCCGGTACGCCCATTAAACTTAACCTGGCATTAAAACTATCGTCTTTTCTTTCTTACTTTGCCTGTCAAAATGTGATAGCTAAAGATTTTATAATAGTTCATCACTAATGTGCCTTCTGTAAACCGGGCGTATATTAATATTTTCGACAAGGATTACGTTAGACCGCAAGTAGATAATATACACACATCAAAAGTGTCTAGGGATCAAGTACATTTTAGAAAAATGCTATTAATAATATATTTTACAAAAATGATGAATTCATTCATAACTTATTTAAAATGTGGTGATAAGTCATTGATACAGGCATGGGGAATTAGGTAAGAGACCAACCCAGATGATTTGATTTAAATAAATTAGATTTTTTAGAGCTAAAAATGTTCTTCATCCAAAGGAGAAATTAATTGTTTTTGGTAACAAGACGTGGTAGGTTATAACATTGTGTCAATGTAATGTTAATTTTCTATTTTTATTTTATCACATACTAGTGAACTCGACAGACGTTGTCCTGTCTTAACCCGCCATTGGTGACGTGAATTTCACTTGCATCATTGGTAACGCCGGTCTCACAGACCGGGTTTTTTGAAAAAATATTATGAATGCAATTAAACAATTGTATTGTTTTTACTGGCTTCAGTTCTAGTCAAATACATATTCCCAACATTAAAACAAATGAATAAAGTAAATCAAAACTCGTTTATTACGCAATCTTGCTTAGAATATAAAACTCAAAAAAATAACAGACTTTTAAGACTGACTACAAAAAATCAACAAAACAATTAC
>SJJU01071315.1:0-10560 GCA_012932125.1 Conopomorpha cramerella | reverse complement strand
CAACCGCTAGCATTTTTTTTCAATTTCGGTCCAGTTTTATAAAATATTTAACTACCTACTTACTTAAATAACTACGTAATCCCATATAAATATAGGCGAAAGTACGTAGAAGGTACCGAAAAGGAAAAAAATAGAACTGTCTACAAAATACAAAAAGAAATGAGATCCCATCAAAAACAATACGTGTCAAAAAAACCAAGTCTCGACACTCAGTTGTTTAACGGTAAAAAGTTCTGAGATTCATGTATTACCAAGTCGGTTATTAATTTATTCAGTCTCTACTTAAGGCGACTTTCTGTCTTAATACGCCCTAAGACCACCATCGTGGTCCATAACAATTGAAACTCATTTGTGTCTGGAATCTCCTTACTCGAAGCATTAAGTTGTTGCGTAATAATTAACAGCATCTTATAGTGACGCATATTATAGCGTTAAATATAGCGAGACTTGGTTTTTTTGACAAGTATTGTTTTTGATGGGTTTTTGTGGATTTTGTATAGATATTCTCAATTGAGAACCTCCTTTTTTTAAGTCGGTTAAATAATATGCGCATAGCACGAAACTACTACTTCAGTATCAAGAAACTAAGGCATGCATTATAAAACTGGAATTGTCGGTGAAATGAATGTTATAAAAGTAATTTCTTTTGTAATGTAAATCCGGCTTAAGGTAGGTTAAACAGAGAGCTATAGAATTATTCATTACTTAATACAATGTTCGGTAAACTCGCACAAAGCTGGTAGACATTATTAGCTGCGTGTAAGAGAGGCTCTTATTCGCGAAAACGTGTTATTCGTTTTAGACTAGTATCTGTAGTAAACTAATCACAATATATCAGCTGTAATGTAATGCAACACAACATGTCAGGAAAACATCAACAATCAGTAGGTAATGTATTTAGTAGACCTCATTGATAACAGTGTCCACATTAAAGATAAGTTGGGTATTTTCTATGATCAGTAATATCTTCTGCTGACTTAGATATTTATTAGAATAAAAGGATTATAAATATTTTAGTAATTTGTTCCAATACACAAAGTTAGACTTAATAAAAAGAAGTGCGCTCAGCTGACCTAAATATACATAGTAGAAAGAAGTCGCATCCCATTGTGGTCTTTAACACTACGCAACGGATTTTGATGCAGTTTTACTTAGTAGATAGAGGTATTCTTGGAGAAGGTTTATATTTGTATAATAGGAGAGAAACACTGTTAATAATGTGTATTGGCAAAGCAATGTTTTCTGCGTCAGCTAGTCATACATAAACAATCATAAGATATAATATAAATTATATTTCGCGCAACGAAACAGAGGCGGGGTTGAGTAAAAACAAAAGCAATGCCATATTTCTTTTTACTAAGAAAATACTGTTAGTATCACATACAACTAACAATCTCGTGACCAGATTATGTAGGAAAATGAAAAAATATAAACTATTTTAAAATACCAACATCAAATTTAACAATAAAAAATATATAACAGTGACATAACTAATAAATAAGCATCCAATTTTGTGGGTGGTTGTAAGCCAAAAATATGGGAGAGTGTAACAACAATGAATAGGTATTCTTATCAACTTGTTCTGAGACTTGTAGCCATTTTTGTAGCCAACTCATCATCTCCTGATTGGAAAGATGGCTACCATTTAGTCCTCTTATGTGACAAGCATTTCTGAGAGCTTCAGCATTTAGAGATTTCACTCCTCCTTCTTTAATTATTGCTTTGTCCATTTCCATGAGCAGAAATGCACGAAACTTAAGTCTATTCCTCCTTAAAATGCCTCTTCTCATGCCATGCATTTTTAGCAAGTGTCCCTGGAATTCATAATAATCCATTGTTTATCAATTGGCATATTGAAATATGAGTTGGGTGCTCACTAATAAAAAAAACAGGATTAGGATGCAATGATCTATTATAAGTGTGTTAGGAAGTTCTTGTTTTGAGAAATACCCTTTATACATTCATATATTAAATAGATTGGGAATGGACATATTGAGAAATACAATATGTGCCAAAAATAATAACTGTAAGGTATTTCTTGATATTTTGTTACATAATAGGTTAACAAAAAACATACACTTTTTTATATTATATCTACTCATTCATAATTGTATGTGAACAATGATTTTATACTTACACAATGATTAAAGGAAAGGTTGTCTAAATGATACGGCTTTTCTGAGAATAATTTCTTGCAGTCAATAATGTCTTCAGGATTTGGATGAACTCCAGAGCCTAATTGGGCCACAACTCTTATCCATTTTTTTTTGGTGGGATTATCATCATTAATAGAGTCTACATTGGTCTGAAGAGCTCTGAAGACAGGCTTATTGTGCTTTAGTCTTTCTTGTAGTTCTTGCATTGCAAATTCCACTCTTTGCTGTATGGACCAAAAGTGTGAACAAAGTAACTTCCTTGGTTTCAAGAATCTAGAAATGTGTAATAGATACTGTATTATCTAAACCACTCAGCATACATAGTATAAACACAAAAAGTCACAGAACTCACGCTAAAGGAAATATTATGTAATTTCCGAAAGGTATTGCAGACAGAATGAGTACAGGGGCTATTCTCCACATGTCTGAAGGCATCTTGTAGTACAACTCAATATCTTGACGGCTCAGTTGTGAGAATCCTCTGTCCTTCTTAACCTGAATTCGTAAAGTTATAAATCTTTTGAGATCTCTATAGAAATCTTTTATACCCACACTGAAAACTCTGTACATTCTCATAGCGGCCGGGAACCGTGCCTCCAAAACTTTAGTGTAGTTTTGAACATATTCCATGTATCTTTGGATGACATAGGAACGCAGTTTTTCTTTTTCATGTTTGAGACCTGATTTTGTAATATTGCTTTTAGCTGTTGACAAAAGTCTGAAAAGAAATAAAATTACTACATAAAGATCGTAATAGCAAGTACACTGTGTATTCAAATTTGGCCTGCTTAATTATTGTTACATACTGCACTGATTTATTTTGATTTATTGGCAAATGTGTGGGTGAGTCCCGCCTGCAACCAACCATATTTTTTATGAATGAATGAATCATATGTTTCCCTACCTGCTATTTGTTGATATTGTCGCAGGAATTGATAATGCACTAATTCGCTGAGATTGTACAACAACCTTGGATAGTGAATATAATCTGTGAAGAGACATGATGTTTTACGTTTTTATCAGCAAGGCGCGTTACATAAATATTTTATAAAAAGCTCTTCTCTATTAAAATTAATTAACTCATTGGCACAAGTTTTTTTAAACGTACAAACAAAGAATTGTTTTGTATTCGATCGATGTAATTCAAAAAATAGGTTTTGATATGTCTGACTAAAAATTTTATCAATCTAGAAATTTGACAGATTGACACATAGTAAAGTTGAATATTGATTGAATCATCCATGCGAATCATAAAACGATCCAAGATTTGTCGCTGTAGGGCCATAGGGCCACAATAAACTGTTTTACAAAATCATCCAAGGTGAAATCAAACAATGCTAAAGGGATTTTACAACTGTTGGTATTTTATACAATACAGTACCTATTACCTGCTTTTGCGAGACCAAGGGTTCTATTTTTAGTTTGTGTTTCGTCTTGTGTTTACCTACTAGGAGATATTGTGTAGCAGGGTCGGTTCGGAGTACCTACCTATCCAATGAGAATAAAAATAAGTGATAAGTGCCTACATACAAACAGCCTACTTAGCATGGATCTTGTGATGATGTCAACTCTTCTCGTAGAAACTCATATCCATCTTATGCGCAGTCATTGGTAGGTACGTACCGAGATTATGTTCGTTACAAAAATCCTGTCGCGTGGGCAGGTTAATTTTTGTGGGTAACGACCTACCCACAAAAAAAGCGTACCGTACAATACCTACATACATGTACCTTGCTTCATAACAGTAACTGCCGTGCTATTTAATTTAGGATTAAAAAGTGTCCAGTGTTTTTGTACCTATTTTATTAAGGTGGAGGATGTCTGGCTATCTACATAAAGATTTCAATTTATTCAACATCACACAAATGATCAAACTCGTCAAGCACAGTGTGGTTTCTGGCAAAGCTAAAGTAGACGAAATTTCTTGACACTCGAAATGACAGGAGCTTAAGTTTGGGCGTGATGCTCAGGCTAGCCAGCTTGTAGGTCTGATAAAGTTTGTCTGACTTGATTGGCTCTCCCCAAATGTTGTATTTCAGAAGGCGATTTTTTCTGGAATTAAATTAAAGGTAAGTAACACTACGTAGGATTTATTTAAATTGCCCATCTACCTACTTATTTTCTTTCAGGTGTACCTTGAGTAAGGCGCCGAATACCTAGGCGCGCTATCAACTTATGAATACCATTAGTTAAAGGTGTTTAACGCACAAGGCGCATTGGACGTCCGAGTTGCGGAAACGCCCCGTACCATCTACCTACATCTAGTTAAAGGTGATGTAGGTAGGTAAGTAATACCTAAATTATATTACTTATCCACCTACTATTTAGATAATTTTCAATAATGCACAGCTTTAGTCATACGACCGTGCCTCGCAGATAGGGTTGCCAGGTCGCCAAATAGCCGGACAGACTAGCCAGTTTGGTCGGACTCTCCACATTATTGAGGACTTTGTCTCTTCTCTTTGTTAGTGTTCAGAAAACTTAAGATTTTGCAGTTGGTCAATGTCTTCATCGTGTCAATTTAACGGTTAGCAAATGTAAGAAGCCTAAAATAAGCCGGACACCGTTTCTTTTAGCCGGACATGGAATCAAATAGTCTACTATGTCAGGCTTTATCCAGACGCCTGGCAACGCTACCCGCAGACAAGGTTTTCGGTAACAGACATACCTAATTGTACAGATTTATGATATGTAGGTACTTACGCGCTTTGAAATGTTTTCTTCAGGTTATTTTTGTTCATCGTCTCCATTTTAAATTAAATTCCAAAGCATAAGGCACCGTAGGTATGTGGATCCACGGTGCAACTGCTCCTTAGCAGGAATCCATCGTTAATCTATAAGTATACCTACTTACTTACCTCACCCAAATGGCGTTAGGTTAGTTTAGGTTACTAACACACTATCGGAGAATTTAGATTGGTAATAAAAGTAAAAATACAATGCACATAATTGGCCGGCGGCAGGTTGTTCATTTAATATGTGCACAGTCTCGTGACTGACACGAGCCCTACCTACTATACATTATATAGTATACTATGTATACTTAGGTACTATTTACCTTAGGAAGGTCGGTAGGTATGACTTCATATTATACGAGCAGGTTATACTGAGCTTGTATTCACTTTCGTACTTTCGTACCATTAACGATAGATAATTGAACTGATACACAATATGTACTTTGTGCCATACATTTCCTGCATGATCAACTTATATTTCCAAAACATTTCTTACACTTCAAATGTGCTAAGTATAAGTGACATTAAAAACTTTTTTGAAATGTCTTTTTTTTTCTTGCCTTTTATGTACAGCTTTAAAGCCGACAATTCTGCCACAAACAATGTAATTCTCTTCGTGTTCAAGTTATAGTATAGTCATAGTAAGTCGTCAATAGTCAAAGTCGTGTCAAAACACATTAAAATGTGAGGGTGGACCATCACATTTCAATGCTGCGTGGAACATTATACGGGAATAACAAATTGGTCAAATAGGAGTCCTCTCCTTTACTTCTCAGTCTCACTACATTATTTTTCATTACAAGCTTAGTGTGCTTGTGATGAAAAATAATCATCACCACATTAACACAATAATTGCAGTGAAAAATTAATTTTGAAAATGAGAAATAAAAAACGCCATTTGCATCTCATCTCTTCCCGTCACAAAGTCCGACATTAAAAAAGTTACTTACTTACTTACTTAAGTCCTATGGTACCCCAGTGGTACAAAGGGACTTTACAAGATGGCGCCACGCCGTCCTGTCCTCTGCGACTGCTCTGGCATCGCACCAGCTCAGCCCTCGCGCTCTCAGCTCGCCGTCGACGGTGCGCCGCCACGTGTGCACGGGGCGTCCAGGTCTGCGTCGACCTCCCCCAGGCTGCCATTCGAACGCGATGCTCGCCTTGTTGGACTTCCCTCTTCGGATCGTGTGACCAATCCACCGCCATTTGCGTTGTGCAATCTCCTCCCCAATAGGGATTTGACCGCACTGTGCCCATAGGTCCTCGTTCCGTATCGTGTTCGGCCAGAATACGCGGAGGATCGACCTCAGGGATTTATTCACGAACACTTGTAATTTGTTCGTGAGACCCTTTGTCACTCTCCACGTCTCACAGCCGAAGAGTAGAACCGATTTGACGATGGAATTGAAGAGGGAAATCTTGATGCGCCGCTTGAGGACTTTGGACTCCCACACCGGTCTCAACTGAGCAAAGGCTGCCTTCGCTCTGTTTATTCTTGCTGCGATGTCTTCGTCTGTTCCCCCATGACTGGTTATAGTGCTTCCAAGGTAAACAAACCGGGTGACCGTCTGCAAGCTGTCACCCTGGAGCACGATTGGGTCGGTGTTTGTAGACTTCACCCTCATATCGACGGTTTTGCGCCTATTGATTCGCAGACCCATTTTTTCTGAAGCCACGCGAAGGTCTTCTAGCTTCTCTTCCGACTGGGCTAAAGTAGGCGAAATCAGGACGATGTCGTCGGCATAGTCGAGGTCTTCCATTATACCCGAGCCCCATTTGATGCCTCTTGAGGATGATGTCACTTCACGCATTATGTCGTCCAGTAAAAGAATAAACAAGAGAGGAGACAGAAGGCAACCCTGTTTAACACCGGCGCTGATTCTGATGGGTGCTCCCAACTCCTTATCGTGCACCACTCTGCAAGTACTGCCTTCGTACAGAGCGCGGATTATGGCGATGATCTTGGCTGGGATTCCTCTGCGTTTTAGGCTAGACCATAGTGCGCTCCACTTCGCAGTGTCGAAGGCTTTCTCAAAATCAACAAACACGAGGTACAGTTCGGATTGCCATTCGACACTTTGTTCTATGAGGATGCGCAACGTATTGGTGTGGTCAGCACAAGAGCGTCCAGGGCGGAATCCAGCTTGCTCGTCACGAAGTGTGTCCGTTACTTTTTCCATTATGCGGTTGAGCAGTATCTTCGCTAGTACCTTTGCGGCAGCAGGTAACAAGGTAATGCCGCGCCAGTTGTCGCATACGGATAGATCCCCCTTCTTTGGAACTTTCACTAGAAGGCCTTGTTTCCATTCAGCGGGTACAAGTCCAGTTTCCCAAATCCGGGATAAAAGGGGGTAGAGTAACGACGCAGAGGTTGGGGCGTCCGCTTTCAACATGTCCACGTGAATATTGTCAACCCCGGGTGCTTTTCCTGCCTTCAACTGCTTTAGCACGTTGACAATTTCGTTGAACGTCGGTGGGGTGGTGGGAATATCCAGCAGGTTCATGTTACCGTCATTGTTCGAATCGGTGCCAGCATCATCCTGGAGTCGGACCAGAAGAGAGGAAAAGTGCTCTGTCCATCTTGACAGTTGCTCTCTGGAGGTGCACAGGAGTCTGCCACTGCTGTCTTTGAGCGGCTTTCTTGACACATTCCTGCCCCGGCCGCTGAGACGCCGAGCGATGTTGTACAGTTCATGCGTGTCACGGCGATTTGCAGCGGTGTTCGCACGGTCGGCCAATTCATCCGTCGCTCTTCTGCGGTCGCGCCGTGCGAGCCTCCTGATTTTGGAGCGCATTGCGGTGTAACGTTCCTGTAGCACCTCAATATCAGGCGCCGAAGATGTAAGCATCCTGCCCTTGGTGTCACGCCTATCTTCGATTGCCTGCCACAACTCAGACGACATCCATTCCTCCTTACTCCGGCTAGCGTAACCGAGGACCTCCTCTCCAGCTCTGATGTAAGCAGACCGGATTGATTGATTGATTATGTTCATAACTTTTTGTTAATTAATGCAACAGTGCCGACATATAGCCTAACAAATGAAAGAAATCAAAAGCTTTCCAATGATGTATCAAAAGTCCTTAGTAATAGTGTAGATACTGTTTTATAGCGTTTGATATCTACCGCAACATGCGGTCGGAGCGGCCATATTCTGTCGGACCTAATTTGGCCAATTTTAGTGTAACAAATTTTTCCTTCGGGATTATGTTTCTAACAAATCTTTACTAACCCCTGGAAAAAGATCTTTCCAATCAGAGCAGTTGGCCGCGTGGTTGAAATGTACATCTAAAATGTACTTGATACCTAGACACTTGTGATGTGTGTCGTAAATAAAAAACAGAAGTGCCTATAAATTATGTTTATTATTGAATAAATTACAAAACTGCTTGTAAATTCAATAAAGGCAGTATACATTGCAAACATTTCATGCGTCCATCAAAAATGGCTATGGAATGAGGACTATTTCGAGTGTATCGGTATATAAATCACAGTTTTCAACAAAATAGTGCCGTGGTCTATTATGGGTAAAAGTGAGCTGGCGGCCTCTATTCTCACAAGTCTGAATGGGGAATTTTAAAATTATCTAGATGTCGCTAGTAGGTGTCCAGGGGGACTTCTGTCAGTTGTATTTTAATAATTGGGTAAGTTATTCAAACTTCAGACTCCTTTCTAACATGTAAACAAACGATAAAGAAATTAACTGTCACCTTCGATATTGACTGCTTGAAGTTAGTCATTTCCTTGACTTTTATCCCCCTACTACAGCTAGCGCCATCTGTCATAACTAAGAGAAACAAGGGCACTGAAAATTCCCCATTGATTGAACTAGTGAAAATTTCCAGCACTAGTAGTTCAAACAATGGAAATTTAGGTACACAATCTAAGGTCCCCAGTTAGACTAGACTGAATAACATTAACTCTGGCAAATATAACAACTCCCTTTTGACAGCTGTCATCTGCATATATTTTGGAGACTTATCATTTTCCTGCCCTTATACACTAGCTACCTACACGCCGTTCGTCTCATATTAATATTTTTGAGTATGATGAGATATGTATGCAGTGGACAGCTTTCACAAGGGAATCGTTAGATTTGCCAGACTATAAATTACCTAGTGTTTTGACATATGTATGCAAATTCTGTTTTGGTGGTGTGGTTAACAAGAACCGTCTAGCTGTTTTTGCTCCGAGTTGTAAACAAGACAAAAATCACTGTGATATCCCTACGTACACTTGAGTCTAGGTTAACATTAGAAAGGAGGTTGTTGCCACATTTTATAAAAAAAAACTCAAGGCATTAGTATAAATTAACAATGTGAAAGAATAATTAATTATCGTATTGTATTAACCTGGTAATAGTATCTAATGCGCAGAGTTGAGTCCTTTGAAATATATCTTTTAAAATATATCTAATTAGGTCAAACCTAAATAAAACGCCCTCCGGCAGACATTGTCTTCATTCTATATTGTCCTAATTCACACAAAAAAATACTTTCATCAATATTTTGTGTTATACTACTGTATGTAATAGCACTTATAGTGATGAATAAATAACTCATTTCATTTCATTACAAAACCATTTTTTATACATATTAATTTTTCAATGTCTGCATCCTAAATAGGGAAGAAAACGCGAAGCTGAATGCAGATGGCGCTTTGTACGCTTGACCCATATGGACCAATGACAGTGAGGCAAACAGTCACGTGAACTTGTAGTGACAATCGATCAACCAATTGTGGTGTTTTGGGTCAAGCGACATTAGTTGATGAGTTTTCTTCCCGACTGTCTGAATTTGAATATGTCTTCAATGTGACTGAGTAATTAAAACGGACATATAAGATGCATTGCTGTCGACGCTTGCTATGGCTGAGGTGAAGAGATTATCTTAAGGTTTGATATCAAAGGTACTAGGTAGGTCTTCAAGTCACTGGGGTGAATAAGTACCTAATGAACATGTGCTACCGAAGACCACATCGGTGCTTAACATCAGGCAGGATGGTGGCAAACGCTTTTTCATTGTGTTTAAAAAATGCTATTTATCATATCTTCCATATAACATGGAGACATTTTAGTATGGTAACTTTTTAGGATACTACAGCTGCAGACAATATTGTATCGAGTTATTTTCATGATTCAGACACTATAGGATGAAGACATTATCTGCCGGAGGGTTGAAACGTGAGCCAAAAGCTAGGCGTTTAGACAGGGAGAGATGGCAGTTAATTACATTATAAGCCAAATGTATTATTGAATTCATACTCGCTTAAAGTACCATTACAATTCATATAAATTTACTCCTTTTGGTCTTACGATACTTTATTTCGTGTTTACGGCTAAACTTCAAGTACCCCCGCCACTCGGTTACATAACATCGCGTAAGCGAACCTAGTTTAAAGCTTTATTGTATAGCGATGAGGCCGGACTCGAGGAGCTTCTGTATCTTGGCAGCGATGTCCGGGTTCTTCAAGTGGTCGTGCAGCGCGTTGGGGTCCTGCTGCATCTGCTCGAGGATGCAGCGCATGGCGGGGTCGCGCAGGATCTGCTGCACCTCCGGGTCCGCCATGGCGCGCTTGCGCACCTGACCAGTACAACTCTTCTATTAATACCCTCAACAATCATTCATGTTCCTACTGGCGACAGTGACGCTGAGCCCGTAATAAACGGAGA
>SJJU01071313.1:0-12767 GCA_012932125.1 Conopomorpha cramerella | reverse complement strand
GGGTCAGTTGTTTGTGGTGGCCTCCCATAACCCGGAGATTCTTCGCACCCCCTGCTCCGCCGTAACCGTGGTCGCCACCGTGACCTGGAATAGCGGAGCCGCCGGGAACTGAGGGCCGTGGCCTTTTTGTGCTCATTTGTAGGATAATGCCCATAATCGCCACGTTGGGCAGGCGGGTTGGCGATCGCAGTGGTGTTGTGGTTTAACTCACAGAGAGCTCTGCTGCCCGTTCTCTGGAGGGTTCACTCGGTCGTCTCTTACGACCCCCATAGCGGGAAAAGTTTGGCTGGGGTGGTGACACATGTATTCTATTCGCCGTCACCACACGGCAGATTAACAAGCGTTTAACCACAACCCTGCCTGACCGACTCTGTCTGGAAACAGTGTGAGTTGCGAGAACAAGGACTAGTCGCTGTTCTTAATATTAATGTATATCGCAATGTGGAAATTTCTTTGACGTTATTCTGACAGATTTTCGGGAGGAGAACTGTTATTACTGGCAAACTTTGTTTGGAAATGGGTTTTTTATTAGCAATTTTGATATAACCAGTCATTTTAAATTATTGTACGGAGAGGTCGATTTTTTTTTTACATTGACACCTACTAAAATGCACTCAGTAGGGTCTACAGAATCTGATGACTTAATTTCAAATCACTCTCTGTACGTAAGTATTTCAAAGTCAAAATTTCTTTGTGGCTAACATTTTCACCTATGAAAAACACCAGTTAGTTCACTTTCCTCGCTCTGGCAACGATAAAACAGTGGGGGGTTTGTATTATGAGTAAAGTTATATTTCATCGGCAAAAAGCGGCGCGCCGTTGTGCGTTCGTGATTCCAGTGTAAAGGGTTATGAAATATTACGTGCCTACCTGTTTCCTACAAAAGAAAATGATTTTCGGGCATGTTAAATTGATGACGTCACACGCAGGTTTTCAGTGAATTCCATTGGTTGATCGATTCTTTTTTAACGTGGCTGTATTTTGTTCATATGACATGCATTTCGATGGCTTCCCGCTAAAAAGGTCTAAGCGACATTTAAGTTATTTTACAGGAGAGTGGCTTAAAGTTTAAATAAAGCAATGTTTTGGGAGAAAAAACACATAATCTCTACCGCGTAACCGACATCAAACTACGACATACAGGTATGAAACCTAGACAAATCGACGCAGGAAAAAAAGGCGATCCAAACTGCATACCTAACTCATTTTGGACAAAAATGTCGCTTAGACCTTTTTGGCGGTCAACCATCGATTTGTATGTAGACTGAAGGTGATGTTTTTCTTCGTAGCGTTGTTTCCGTAGGGCAAGTCTTCAAAATTAAATAAATACATTATTTAAAAAAAAAATCAAATCAAATCTAATAAATAAAGGTTAACAATGACCTCCACTGTAGGTAGTCCTGAGTTGTGGGAAATTTTATTTTGTTTCTAATTAACCGACTACAATAAAGGAAGAAGTTCTTACGGTATTTTTAAATTTCGATTTAAATTAGTTTAGTTCACTAGATTTCTATGTAAGTTATCTAAAATTTTTTTTACTGGGTGTACCGATTTGGATGATACTTTTTTTTTTGTTAAACGTCCCGTTCCGACAATGTCATCCATAAGAAAACCACAAAAGTCGGTTCTTTTTTAAAGTTATTTTAATGACATACATAGGTAACATTTTCGCACTATTTTATTGAAACATAACATAACATTTTAACTTAAAATTCACCTTATATAATTATTCACCTTATAAACTAACAGTTCCAAATAAAGGGCAAAACACAGAAACATAGTTTGAACTAAACGATAGATAGATAACTATATTTGTTAAGACTGTGGATTGATAGATGCGAAGGGAGAGAGCAAAGAAGGTATGGATGGACTGTGTGTTAAAGGTTTAAGTTCAGAGATGAATGATGATGATGAATGACAGAAAGGAAACATGTTGCGCCTACCTCACCGACTTTGTGGGATAAGAGTAGGGAATAATTACTGTACTGTAAATACGTTAATAAAACGACGTATTTCCGTGAGTGCTGACAACGAACACGTTTATAAAAGTAACCCTAAAACCAGAGAGGAAATGACAGAAACAGATGTTAGCTTTATTGTTTAATGTTAATAAATAAATACACTTCACGCCTTTCAATCCCAAAGCGGGGTAGGCAGAGGCACTTGCTTAATAGCAAATGCCCACGGTTCACCAAGCGTATTTAACCCAACGTGACAGGGGGTGAGCCCATCGCCGTTTTAGGGTGATGAAACCCGAAACACCTTGTGGTGTGCGGGGTGTGTGGTGTGCGTACATAGGCTCTGAAAAAGAGTCCCATTGGTACACGTTCAGTAGCCGGACTCGAACCCGCCACCTCCCGGTAACAAGTCAAGTATCCGACCAACTGGACTACATTACTGGTAACTGGATTGATCTTACCATATAGAGGTATAAAATACTTATTTCCAACATACATGTTAAGAGTAAGCTAGCTTTCTTCTTCATCATAGAGATCATAGACTATGAAATGACATATAGTACCTGGTCTAGACCACAAGACTTTAACTGCCAAAACTATACAAAGTTGAGCATCCGCCATACTCATAAAAGCAAGTGGCATCATCTGAAGTGGCACTCATAGCTTGTGGTGGAAACAAGGCTGCTTCTACTATCATTGTGTGAAGCTGTGTGATTAGGACATATCAAGTTGACCTGCACCGCTGTTACAATGAGCTACGTTGCTTAAGAAAGAACACAAGATGGGAGTTCAAGAAAAAACTGAAATGACTATCTCATTCCTAGTACATTTTAGCACGTACTTGTACAGTTAGTAGAACTTGTTTGAATGTGTGTGTATCGCCGCGCTACGGGAGTTCCCCGAAGAAGATTCATCAGAACAGGCAACAAACTTCATAATTCTATTAGAGCGATAGCTACACAGCTTTAATTAGTCCGCTCGAAGCTTTTGGCGAGCTTCTGAATAAACTTTTCCTGCTGTAGCTCTCTTTCGTCCCCAGTAACCAGGTGATGCGATGAATCTCAAGATTTTAAACTTTCGCAAAAAGTTGCCCGAGTCTTTTTGCGAAGGTGAAGTTTGTTGTTGAGCTTTTTAAGTTGAATTTTTCAAAAGCTGTGCGCTTACTTTTATCTGTGTTCTTGTTTATAAAGTACCCGGTACAGCTTTGAACTCGGCGCTTTGACCATAGTTTATCGTGCGCTTTGCTCGACAACTTAGCTTATAGTATGAGTTGTTATGAAATATAAACTGTTTGAGTTTCAAAAAATAACTTTTTCTACGAAGGAAACTTGAATGTCATAAAAAACGAACTAATTAATAAAATCTTTATATCCATACTAGTGGAAGCCCCGTATTTTTATTGGTGTAGTTTCAGTATTAACGTTTTTCTCATATAAATTTCCAACCCCCTTTTCAGTCCATTAGGGGATGAATTTAAAAAACATTATCACGTAAACAACACAAAAGGAATTCCTCTGCAAAATTTCAGCTTTCTAGGGTCAAAGCTGGGCGTTGATGACTCAGTGATGAATGAATAATTTAGGAATTTGAGTTTTATATTTATGAAACTTTAGGTACAATATCATTCAGGTCAGTTTTGTCGACATTGGTAGTTTTTACATTAATAAAGTGAGTTCATACTAAAGGTGACTTACTTACTATTAGCCCTCTACACTTGTATAAGTAGGATGCTCTGTCCTTTAAATTTTTGGGAAAAAAAGATAGAAATCAATGTGCAGAAGTATTTTTTTTTTCATAACACAATGAACAAGCATTTGACCACCATCCTGCTTGATGTTAAGCAGCGATGTGCTCTACGACGGAGCACACTTGTTCATTAGGTACCTATTTACCCCAGTAACTTGAAGACCTTCAGACTGTACGTAGTTACTAAACAATGAATAATGTATTTTAACCAAAAATAAAATAATCATAATGTAAAATAATATTTTGGACAAACGTAACTGGTGAAAACGTTAGCATTAACTAATGTTGCTCTAATAAAAGAAAATAATATAATATTAAAATTATTATTCCTCATTTTACCGTTTAGTAGGTGGAAGAAGCAGTGCCAGAGTTAAGTGAGGTTGGTACTAAGGTTGAGTTGGCGATCGCAGTGGTGTAGTGGTTTAACTCACAGAGAGCGCTGCTGCCCGTCCTCTAGAGAGTTCCCTCGATCTCTTACTACCCCCACGACGGGAAAAGTTGCACTGAAGTGGTGACACATGTACCTATTCTATTCGCCGTCACCGCACGGATATACCTGGGTTTCTAATTCAATTATCCTATATCAGTTCCCTTCCTCCTCCTTTCACACAAGTTTCTTCTGAACGAAAATAAAATTACAATATTGTACGGGGAATTAAACGAATTAGAAATGTATTATTCATAGTTAAGACAGAGCAACATCTGTCCTTTCCACTAGTAGATTATATCAATATATAGTGTGAGAGTCTGTGGTCCTGTAGGTCGGATACTTGACTGCAACTGGGATGTCACGGGTACGAGTCCGGCTACTGGACATGTACCAATGGGACTCTTTTTCAGAGGACGTACGCAACGCAACGCTCGTACGGTGAAGGACAACATCGTGATGAAACCCGCACACCACAAGGTGTGTGAACCTATAACGGCGATGGGCTCACCCCCTGTCACGTTGGGTTAAAAACGCTTGGTGAACCGTGGGCATTTGCTTAGCAAGTGTGTCATGCCCTAAAATGTATTCCCGGTTCATCTAGTTGATTGTCTAAGTATTGGACCAAACTAGATTTCTTTTTGTTATTCACAAACGTAATATGAACTATTGCAAATATTTTATAAACAAAATAATTTAGTTTTCTACATTCAGTGTTATGTTAAAAAAAAAGTGTTTGGAGATAGAATCGTCATGTAAATCATGTTTATCAAAGAGCTTATTTAACCAAAGAGAAAAGGAAAGAAAATCGAACAAAGACCACCTTATGGAGTGACTACGGTTACAGAGGCGTGGGTGTTGAAGATAAATTAAAAAAGTTCATCTATTTAACTAATGATTAGTCAGCGTCTTGTGGTTCAAGTGAACTTGAACTTGACTTAATGAACCGCGACCTGGGTTCGAGTCTGGCTACTGGACGTGCACCAATGGGACTCTTTTTCAGAGCCTATGTACGCAACGCAACGCTCGTACGGTGAAGGACAACATCGTGATGAAACCCGCACACCACAAGGGTGTGAACCCTATAACGGCGATGGGCTCACCCCCTGTCACGCGCGGTTTAAATCGTAAAATCTTTAAGTCTCGGGTGAATAGGTACCTAATGAACAAGTGTGCTCCATCGTAGACCACATCGCTGCTTAACATCAGGCAGGATGGTGGTCAAATGCTTGTTCATTGTGATAAAAAAAAGAAAGCCTGGAGTCTCCCTCGTCACGGGTTTGGCGCCACCGGGCAAATGTTACGCATAAAAACAGTTCATTAGTTAGGAACGGGCTAGCCAACTCATGACTAGACTGTACAATCATAATCATATCATCATCAGCCCATACTTGTCCACTGCTGGACATAGGCCTCTCCAATTGCACGCCACTGTGATCTGTTTTCGGCTTCTCGCATCCAGCTTCTGCCACCCATCTTGCGTATATCATCAGTCCACCTTGCCTGAGGGCGTCCTACACTCCGTTTGCCGAGACGCGGTTTCCACTCGAGAACTCGTTTGCCCCAACAGTCATCGGTTCTACGGCTAATATGGCCAACCCACTGCCACTTTAGCTTGCTAAAACGATGAGCTATGTCGATAACTTTGGTTCTCTGTCGGATCACTTCATTTCTGATTCGATCCTTCAGAGAAACGCCGAGCATAGCTCTTTCCATAGCACGCTGAGCGACTTTGACTGTACAATACAAACGAATAAATGACCCGAAAAATAAAAAAGCTACATGTTTCAAATAAAAAAAGAAAATGGATTGAAAATATGAAACGTTTCATCGGTTTTAACTATCTATTCAAAATGCAATTGGAAATGAAAACGTTCAGAAACATACAGTATTTTTTTTAAACTGTATTCAATAAAATATATTGAATAAAATCGATCAATATTTTTTACTTTGGTAAAGCCCCGAGCGCTTTGTTTGTTAAAAGTAAATATTTTGTTATAGTCAGTTCTACTAGGCTCTATTTGGTAAGTATATTGATGGTGCATAGGTAGATACGTACCAACACGGTATGCGGGGTTTATGGCTTTCGTTAAAAAGCCTTTCAAAGTTATACAGGAATATAGCTAAATAGACAAATAAAAAAGTTTTACACACTTCACGTCAAAGCAGGGTCGACAGAGGCACTTGATAAGCAAGTGCCCATGGTTCACCAAGCGTTTATCCCAACGTGACAGGGGGTGTGGCAATCGCCGTTATAGGGTTCACACATCTTGTGGTGTGCGGGTTTCATCACGATGTTGTCATTGACCGTACGAGCGTCGCCTTGCGTACATAGGCTCTGAAAAAGAGTTGTCGGTACAGTCCAGTGGGCGGACTCGAACCCGCGCCCTCCCGCTAGTCAAGTATCCGACCAACTGGACCACAGACAATCAATCACAATAAAAAGTGTGATTTTAAAATGTGCAGATGGTTCCCACTTATGCTACTTCTAATACCTCCAGGAATAGTGTACAAAGTTTCGAGAGAAACGTCAAAAAGGTGCAAATAATAAATACAAAAATAAAAAATAAAAATATTTTACAACAACACACACATTGCCTTCATCCCATGTTAAGTAGCCAAAGCACTTGTGTTATGGAAATCAGACAACGAGATATATTTACTTAAATACTTTTTTTTCTTCTTTTAAATACATACTTATATAAATAAAACACCCAGACACACCCAACAAGTACTTAAAAGCTCATCACCTAAATACCTGTCAGCGGTGGGAATCGAACCCACGACCCTACGGAGCAGAGGCAGACATGCTGACCACTACACCAACGGGCCCGTCAAAAAAATAATGAGTATTTTTAATTGTTTCGTTTTGTTTTATTTAACCGTATTTCGTTTTTGTTAACCTCGCGTGAAAAAATAGCATTGATATTTGCCAGTATGTGAATTTGAGGCATCATAGTGTATTCCAGCATTGCTATTTATATTTTATATTTACTGCATATATTTGTTTGTTTCCAGGAATTATTTGCAGCGTTTAGAACAATTCGAGAAAGCCATTCACGCTTATGATGAGGTTCTGAAATGGAATGTAAGTTATTTTGTCCTCTGTTGTTTTAATTGTAATATCGTTCAACATTCGATCTACTTCGAGGGCAAAAACAGAATAACCGGAAGTCAAAGGTAAATAAAAAAAATATTTAATCAAAACAAAGTAAATTGATGGACGTCAGCTTAGAACTGAATTCTTCCCGGCTTCAATAAACAATAAGGTATTCGCGCCAAGAGACAGTAGGCATCGGTAATTATTTTTACTTACCATTCCAGCAAAGAATTTGCCAATAAACGGAATGTGCGTTAGTGCTTAGCCCTCAAAACAAATTAACCCAAAAGGCTTCCTCATGTTTTGGAGCCATATCTCCATGTTGAACCTCCAAAAGACCGGGCTAACTCTACCAGAGCCTAAATTTATATTTCCCGTGGAAAATATAGAAGGATCTTTCTAAGAATAGGTACTCGGAGAATTCTTGAGGAGGCTTTCCAGGTCACAATGATTATCGAAAACGTTTGTCACTTCGGCCATTGGTAGCCGAGACGTGCTTCGAACTCTTAAAGAATATTATATCAGAAATATCAGTTCCACTTTATCTTCTGGGGCTGCAGTCTCGACATTCATAACGATCGCATAGCGACCGAATTCGGTCGATACGGGCGTATCGACTCAACTTAACGATTTTTCGTAGTCTCGACAAACGTATCTATCGATTTTTGTCGATGAGCTAGCGAATAGTTCTGTCAAAATAACAATTTTTGTTGTCAAGTTATCGGCGAAATATGGCAGCTCGATACGATAACTTTTCATAACGATTCATACAAAAATACATTGTCTTCACATGTAGAGTTGAGTTGAGGATGCGTATTACGTCTATTTCTCCGCTCGTAATTATTTTATTGTAATGTTGTGTTGTTTGGATTAATATCACTACTTTAAAACAAGTGTTGTGGACTTGATAAGTTGGAATAATTTCTTCTCCTCCGTTCAAAGCTAAAGTTTATGTTCCCGCTACCTATTTACACACGTGGTAATAATAAAGCCAAGATGTAGGTACTTTGTTTATGTGAAATACAAATGGGTGGGAACTTGTGAAAGAATTACGGCCTAGCATTCAAAGAGAACCTTCTCTTCGGAATTTCTACTGAAACGCAAGGTGAGTCACCCAGTCTGTATACATTAGTATCTTCTATATAGTAGGTATGTACCTACTACCTAAGTACCTACCTATTGCTCCTCACACTACCTACATAGCCTATGTTTTTGAGTTTGTTATATACCTACCTACCTACTATCTACAACACTTTCCTATGTATTTTACAATTATTTACTTGCCTAAACCTTTTTATTATTGTTATAGATATTGTTACGCCCCGGGGTCGAGAAACAACGGCTAGAATGCCGTAGAGGTACGTCGAACATTCGAGAGGCCTAAAGAACATTCCAGTATCCAAGTCGACGCATACAAACCACTACACAGTGCCTATATGCGTCAGAATGTAGTAGAAGGATCTCGAAAGATCGAGAAAAGTGTGGTATATTTCGGAAGCCACAAGTACTTACCTCACCACAAGTAGGTATACACCTACTTACCTACTGTTGGGTGTAGGTATAAACACGCGAGCCGTCGACGCGACTCACAAGTAGGTATAAATCTACTTACCTACTGTTGGAGTAGGTATAAACACGCGAGCTGGCCGACGCGACGGTTAGGTATTTAATTATTATTATTAGAAGTCGACTCGAGAATGTACCTGAACCTACTCGAATGTTCTGGATTGTGTACCGTGGTATATAAAGAGCGACGATCGAGTCGGCGGGACAGTTTCAACTAAACAGCGATACAGTGAACATCAAGAGAGAAAATTAAAGAGAGTTAACAAGTGATTGTGTGATTGTAAAAGTGTTTATTAGCGGTTTTAGTTTAACGATTGTAATTAGTTTGTGTAATTACAGTGCCGGAATAAAGTGTAATTCTTGATTTTCGTAATAGTGTCATTTTTCTATCGGTACCCACCCCCCACGTACGTAACATTTGGTGTCAGAAGTGGGATAGAAAATGCCGATCACTCCACGAGATCAAGAACCGGAGGGCGTCCAGACCCGGAGCCAACGTGCAGCGGAGGGCTCTACGGCAGCCGTGGCTGGTCCATCTACTGTCACTGCACCGGCATCGTCCCCAAGACCAAAGGCCGAGATTGACCTGAATACTATCCTGATTTTATTAAAGGAACAGTCCCGAGCCCAGGAGAGGCAGGCTAAAATACAAGAGGAGCAGTACATGAAGCTGTGTATCAGTCAGCGGGAAGCCGAGGAGAGACAAGCTAAGGCCCAGCAGGAAGCCCGGGAAGCCCAAGAGAGACAATCACGCATGCTCTGTGAAGTGCGTGAAGCCATTGCAGAGTGGAAAACTGAGATTAAGGAATTAAAAGGGAGACTATTCGATATGGACGAAAAGTTCGAGAACCGTGTAAAGAACGTCAAGGAGCAATTGGAGGAACACGAAACTCATCTGCAGATCATGAAGAATGAGATCAGGAAACTGGAAGTTAAGGTGGCTGCCGGGATCAGCAGCAGGTCTGAGGGCTCTGTACCGGTGTGTGGGAACTTCAAGGTACCTCCGTTTGACGGTACTTCCTCGTGGAATGCGTACAAGTTGCAGTTCGAGTCTGTCTGTCAGGCCAATGGATGGAGTGAAGAGGAGGCGAAGACAGCACTCACACTGGCTCTACGAGACGAAGCTCTCGCTGTACTGGAAGTCTTAGGTGATGAGAGGACATATGGCCGCCTACTTGAGGCGCTAGAGACTCGCTATGGAGACCGACATTTGGAGTACGTTTTCAGAGCACAGCTGAAGGATCGCAGCCAGGGCCGGAACGAGTCTCTGCAGAAGTGGGCCTTGGAGATAGAGACATTGGTGAGAAAGGCGTACCAGTCGGCATCCGCCTCTTTGGTAGACAGCATGCTACTTCAAGCTTTCATCGATGGTATTCGTGATATGGAAGTAAGAGCTGCTGTTCGATTGGGGCATCATGGAAGTTTGAAGGATGCAGTAGCTCATGCATTGGAGGTGGAGGCCGTACGTCGTGACTCGAAGCCACTTTCAGTGAGAAAGGTTTGTGCGAGTGAAGTGCCTTTCCGTGACCGCGAGTATGTACCGCGTTGTTATCAGTGTGGTGAACGCGGGCATTTGCGGTCCAGTTGTCCAAAAAGGAAAAGGGCCCATAGAAGCGCCGATAGCACAAACCTTGGGAGGAAGCTGCGGATGTCGGGGGACTTGGTTAACAAGCGTTCCGTTACGGATAGGGTTGGAGGTAAACGCAATGGGTTGGAGGAGATACGCAGTGGCGTTCGTTGTAATGGACCATGGAAAAGCAACACGATGAGGCAGCAACATGACTGGAGAGTTAATAAATCGCAGTTCGAGGAGGGTTCCCTAGTGTGGTTGTGTGACTCGCTACGTCGTCGTTGGGACGGACCATATAAGGTAGTGACCAGGATTAACGACGTCACGTATCGGATACAGAGAAATCACCGCAGCCCATGCAAGGTTGTGCACATTGACCGGCTGGCCCGATACTATGGAGATAATCATGCTCGAGACGAGCACGTTTTAGAAGGGGGTAGTGTTACGCCCCGGGGTCGAGAAACAACGGCTAGAATGCCGTAGAGGTACGTCGAACATTCGAGAGGCCTAAAGAACATTCCAGTATCCAAGTCGACGCATACAAACCACTACACAGTGCCTATATGCGTCAGAATGTAGTAGAAGGATCTCGAAAGATCGAGAAAAGTGTGGTATATTTCGGAAGCCACAAGTACTTACCTCACCACAAGTAGGTATACACCTACTTACCTACTGTTGGGTGTAGGTATAAACACGCGAGCCGTCGACGCGACTCACAAGTAGGTATAAATCTACTTACCTACTGTTGGAGTAGGTATAAACACGCGAGCTGGCCGACGCGACGGTTAGGTATTTAATTATTATTATTAGAAGTCGACTCGAGAATGTACCTGAACCTACTCGAATGTTCTGGATTGTGTACCGTGGTATATAAAGAGCGACGATCGAGTCGGCGGGACAGTTTCAACTAAACAGCGATACAGTGAACATCAAGAGAGAAAATTAAAGAGAGTTAACAAGTGATTGTGTGATTGTAAAAGTGTTTATTAGCGGTTTTAGTTTAACGATTGTAATTAGTTTGTGTAATTACAGTGCCGGAATAAAGTGTAATTCTTGATTTTCGTAACAGTGTCATTTTTCTATCGGTACCCACCCCCACGTACGGTAACATATATTAACTAACCTGAGATTTTATGCAACGGAGTGCTATCAATGACTAATTGCCCTCCAATGAGGAAGCAGTATGAGCGAGCAATCTGTAAGCAGTGTTATTAGAAGAATTGCTATGGCCATAAACAATATTATGTAACGGCTGAACGACAAGAATGGAATGGGTTGGGAACAACAAATTTTGCAATGCAAAAATTCTCCAATGAAGCCTAACCTTGTACGCATACTAACTGAATTGGTGCCATAGACTGCATCCATATAAAAATATTGGCTTGAAGAATGCATGAAGCACCCTATGTCAGCAGCCAGAGGCAGCGGTAAGTTTATATCAGATTCTTCCATACAATAATTTGAGAGACTGAATGTCCAGCAGTGGACGAATATGGGCCGATGATGAATACCTACAAGATTATTAAAAATAAGTATAAGGTATAAATAAGTATAAGGAATTTCAAAGATTTTATCTGTTTAACTGCAGAAACATAACATGGTACATTGCACACATACACACCCTTGACATGATAGTAATGGATAATTTACTTAAATAGGAAAAGTTAAAGTATTTATGTAAATAACTGTTGTCTAACTACCTCAAATATTAAGATTTCTGCCAGATGTTTTGATTTTATTCAAATCAAATCAAATATATTAATATAATTTATTACCAAAAGCAAACATTGCAAAGAACACACATTAGGTAAAAAACCTGAATCTCCAGTCTGTGCTCAACTATGAAAAACCATTTTGATTATAGTGGTCGATTGACATGGTTATACTAGCTACCTAACTAACATACCTTGATTGCTCAAAAAAGTACTACCTACTATACCTTGACTGTACTTGACAAAGTACTATCAAATTATTAAATAGCAGCTATATACTTCCTAGTATTTACAAACACACTTTTTTTTCAGACAAGCAGTTGCACAATGAAAGACAAAGGATTGTGTAACTTACGATTTTAATTAAATAAAATTTGAAGCAAACATGTATTTTATTTCTTTAATAATCATTAATTTATGCTGTAGTATGTGGACTGACATGATGACGATGAGTCTTTGGACATCCTGTTTGGTGAACTCCTGCCTGTGTTTTGTCGCCTCCACTTGAATTTCATGTCCCTCTGCTTACTGTTAGTTGCAGCCATCAGGATCTAAAACAGTTATCAATAATAAGTTTCCTTATCTGTGTGATGGGCTCACCACCTGTCACATTGGGTTAAATACCCTTAGTGAACTGTGGGTATTTGCTTAGTAAGTGCCTCTGCTGAGTAGGTCCATTTGTTCCATG
>SJJU01071312.1:0-13623 GCA_012932125.1 Conopomorpha cramerella | reverse complement strand
CCAGTCTGTCTGTGCTCAACTATGAAAAACCATTTTGATTATAGTGGTCGATTGACATGGTTATACTAGCTACCTAACTAACATCCCTTGATTGCTCAAAAAAGTACTACCTACTATACCTTGACTGTACTTGACAAAGTACTATCAAATTATTAAATAGCAGCTATATACTTCCTAGTATTTACAAACACACTTTTTTTTTTCAGACAAGCAGTTGCAGAATGAAAGACAAAGGATTGTGTAACTTACGATTTTAATTAAATAAAATTTGAAGCAAACATGTATTTTATTTCTTTAATAATCATTAATTTATGCTGTAGTATGTGGGCTGCCATGATGATGATGAGTCTTTGGACATCCTGTTTGGTGAACTCCTGCCTGTGTTTTGTCGCCTCCACTTGAATTTCATGTCCCTCTGCTTACTGTTAGTTGCAGCCATCAGGATCTAAAACAGTTATCAATAATAAGTTTCCTTATCTGTGTGATGGGTTCACCACCTGTCACATTGGGTTAAATACCCTTAGTGAACTGTGGGTATTTGCTTAGTAAGTGCCTCTGCTGAGTAGGTCCCATTTGTTCCATGGAACACAATGGAATAGAACAATTTGAGAAAATATTTTCCCTATTTGTACTATAGAACAGTTTGTAGTTTATATTATATTTTTAGTATATAAACTTTTTGAAATTGATATGAATTCTGGCTACTCGAGAAAGATTTAGGAAAAGAGATTCTCATTTAGTTTAGTAGCACAACAAAAACAGAAGCAAAATCTAGTATGTAGCTCTGTAGTACCAATGGAGACTATTTTCTCAAATTGTTTTATTAAGTCATTTTCCAAGGAACAAATAGGACCTACCCCCTCTGCCTACCCTGCTTTGGGACTAAAAAGGGTGTATATGGTTCTATTAAGATTTCGTTACTTAGTTTTTCTAAATGTATAGTTTGTGTAATGACAAGAGGTGAGTGGTTTGATCCCAGCCAACTACCTATTGTAATATCAGCAGAGTGCTCTTATGGTAAAGAAAATTATAGGAATAAAGAGAGGTGTTCAGTCACCACCTATCGAATTGAGCAGTCCGCCTGAGATACACACATATTTTAGAGCACGTGTCAATTTAGATGAAAGTAAGGCTACATAAATTAAACATATTAATTATTGAGAAACCTCCTCTCCTTTGAAGTCGGTTAAAACTTCCGCTATTGCATTGTTCATTATTATAATATGTAGGGAATTATACTTACATTGATTCTGTTGCCCCGGCATCATCCATATTGATATGGTGCGTAGTTTTATAATGATGAAGAAAACATTCGTAAAATAATTTTTTTTCATATAAACAAACATCGGCTGAAGTTGCGCTGACACAGCTTTTTGACAGAAGTATTGGCATTATATTGATTGTTTGACACCAAAAACTGACACATTTCATAATTTTTGTCCATTCTATGAATACGGTTTTTCGATAGATAACGATGACATAGCGACAGTCAGAATAACGATTTTGCACGTTAAGTTTGATGTCGAGACTTGCATTCGTAGCGCCTGTCATTCTGGCAACCGATTTTTTTCGTTATGACTTAGCGATCGTTACGTATCGATCGATACGTAGCGAATGTCGAGACTGCAGGCCCAGTCAATTGCTGTACTCTCGACACGAGCCGCACATGTTAGACACTTTTCAACGATTAAAATTATCAGATTGGACGCAGCGAAACGAACCGATATATCCTTACATGTACTATTTACAATGAGATAAATTTGGAATTGTGTGAATTTTAGAGGAAATATCTCGATCAAATAAATTACGAATTTTCCCTCATAAAATGAGCAAGAATCACAGCACTTTTTGTCCAAATAGGCATTGGCTACGTACTTTTCACCGTTAGGTTATTTATGAAACCATAATGAAGGCAACACTCGATCTTAGGGCAATCATGACTTTTTTTCTTAGTTTTATGATGCAATTAGGAACATTATAATGTCATCTTGGGTCGTTAAAAAGCAATAAAGTGATCCTACGTTGTGCCCGTATTTCTAATTATCCGAATGAAAGCACATAATATTTTGTGCGAAGCATAAAAACAGTTCAAAGTTCAAATCCTTTACAAATTGACCACCTTTACCTTATTTTAATGTTCATCGAGGCGGATATTGGAAAAGTACCTAATATCAATAACTTTCGGAAGTTCGTCAGTAAATTGTGAACATTTCCATAACATATGATTTTTTTATTTCGTTTCCCAAACAGAAAGAAAACTCGTTGAAGCGAAAGGATTTTCCTATTTGGTAAAATAAGTACCTCAAATGTACTGAAGGGTCAATTCATACATACAGATTTATATACAACTGCCATTATTTGATCCTGTTGGGGTACAGGATAATTACGGACATTTTGATGTTGTTTGCGAAAATTTCATGGCTTTTATGCTGGTACAAGTACTGCTTACTTTTCATACACAATCTACCGTATATTATCGTAGAAGCTGTTAGATCACTTTCGTAATATTTTCGTTATATACTTCACGCTTCTTCCACATCATCTTTTTATACACTGGAAAGTTTAGGACGGTCTAGATTAACGAGCAATTATTTTTTTAATTAAAAAATACTTCCTCCACTTCAGCTACGAGACGAGCAACGGAATCTCCGCCCAAGAGCAGGGCACGCCGGTGAACTTCGGCGGGAACCCCCCAGCCATCGCTGATGTAGCTCAAGGCTCTTACTCCTACACCTCGCCCGAAGGTCAGCTTGTGAGGATCACATACGTGGCCAACGAGAACGGATACCAGCCTCAGGTAAAATATCACGAATAACTTTAAGCTGTTACCTTGGTGGTCGGGTACTCGGACAGGGGATGGTGTGAGTTCGAGGCTGATTGGGAAATACCATTTTAAGCTGAAGTTTACTGTTTATGTAGAGAATTTCATTATAATGGCGATTACCCTAAATAAACAAAAACTGGTCGACCAAGTAAATGGTCTATCAGTTTTGATGACATTTTATCACTGATACATCAATAAGTTGATGATTTGTTATATTGTGACAAGTTAAAAATCATCCTTAATTGGGTGGTAGACCAGATTCTTGGCAGACTGTACATTTTTTTAGGTATAGATAATAATTAATGCTCATGCATTTTTTTTTGTTCCAGGGTGACGCCATTCCCACACCTCCACCAGTGCCTGCAGAGATCGCTCGTTCTTTGGAATACCTCGCCAAATTCGCTCCTAGACAATGAGTATTCTAGAATGACATCAGGAATTAGGAAATTGACATGAATGTCTTAATTAGCGTATTAACTGGCTACTCCTCGTAGAAATGGTGTTATATATAATATATATGCGCCTTGGCTATAGCTGTAAGCATTATTGTACTTATAAATAATAAATAAATATATATGTTATTTATGGAATTTTCTGGATTTTTTTATTTAGGGAATTTTCTCGAAGTGTTATTTTATTATTCTTTAATCAAAATAAAGGAACGTTTCAGTTATACATATTATACCTACGTTATTACTTGAATTTGTAACGAAGAAATTCTATAACAATTTGTCAGAATTAAAAAGCTCGCAATGTTACGGAGGAAATTTGAATTAATTTCTTTTTCCTTTTACCTACTCTTTATTGCAAAATGTAATACAAGAACATAATGAAGACTAATGAGGTCTTTTCAAAGAGACTGCTTAAAAAATAAATATTCATATTACTTCACCGTATAACCTCTATTACATTATGATCATACAAGTAATTTATCAAATAAAACAGGTCTACGTGACCTGCTTTTGTATTTTATTTGCACGTTTTTACACGTCAAGTAATTTGTCAAACTTCGCTTACAAGCAGCCTTGTAATAAATCGTTGACAAAATAATGTAGAACTGACACATACGTATTCTGAAACTGCCCACGAGATCAAAAGAACTCGGTCTCAGTTCTGCTGAAGTAATGTTTATCTCGCTCTAATTGTGTTTGCGTGAAAGGGACAAAATATGCTCATGCAACGCTTGAGTACTGATTAGTGTTTTAAAATACGGACCACAGAGTTACATAATACAATTTTCATACTTATAGTAACTTTTTTTATTTTAATGTTGCATAAAAAATACATCCCGACCTCCTTTTTAAAATTAAAATATGGCCCCATATTCTGACCTACCAGCAGTACGGGGTTAATTCGTTTAGCTTCACCGCTCCAGAGAAAAAGTTGTTTTCCGCCACAGCTCAGGTTGTTTCTTACTTAATTTTCCTTAACAGTACTATAAATACGCGGTTCGACACTGGCATAAGCAAATGTATACGACTCGCTTTCATTAAATAAACTGTGATTACGAGAGCCTTAAAAAAAAGCTTTTCATTTTGAGGGGACGCTGAATAAAATCCCTGCACATTTTCCCGGAGGTAATTCCGCCATCTAATCAGACGGCTACTAACGCAGGTGCAAATTAATCAATTTTAATTGCTGCCGCAAAGAAGTGAAAACTAATTAAGAGCGATTTGGAGTAGCGGTCCGAACAAGCCACTCGAATCACGGGATAAGGCTATTGTTGTGTGTCTGGATCGATCTTTAAACCTACACACATAAATTCACTCATTTTCCCAGCGGGGTACGCAGAGACAATACACCTCCACTAGCTTCGATGCTTACACACCAGCCTCATGAACGTTCATCAATATTTTCGTACAGGCATGTCGGCTTTGAACTTTTTTTACTCCTGAAAGAAAGGTTATTTACAGCGTCACCATTCTTCTAGGTCTACCTTTACTGATATGTCAACTTACATTCAAGTAAAGAAAGTAGGGCTCTTCCAAATTCAATTGTTTTACATTTTCCTTTTTCTGATTATCGAACGTCTATGGCGTACCAAAAAGCCAAATCTCCTGTATAAGCACGCCTTACTAAGAATACGGACCTTGTAATACGATTCTTAGAACTGTGATTCCCTTTTATTAATCTCAGTGGAACCCTATTTTCATTGGTGGGCTGTAATTGATTTTGGTTTCAACGCGTCTTTACGTCAGTAAGATTTATTTAACCAACACAGAACAGGCAATACGACCACCACCAATCAAGTTGGGTTAAATGCGCTTAGCGAAATGTCGGTAAGTGATTGCCTGTTTCCCTTTTTGTATTAAAATTCTTGAGTTATGGACGAAAGTACGTGTTGTGTTCGCACAGAAATACGTTCTTGGCAAAAACAAAACAAAATACGTAAGTATTTTAGCTGTATTAATAAGTTCTACTACGCTATGTCTTGTGCTGCTCTGCAATACACTACTCAAAAGGTATCCTAATAGATGTCCGGTAATGTAAATGGTATTAGATTACCGGGCAGAAATCTAGAGGGATATGAAGGCCTTTTGCAATTTTATATTTGTGATATGTAGTGTAGAGTATATGTGTAATGACAAACTGTCAAATAATAGATATGCTTTACTGATAGTATTAGGTATACCTATAGTCGGCGGTACCTAAGAAGCAAATTCTGACAGGTCGACTGACATGCGTAGCCTGGACAGATAGTGTTGTACAATATTGGAAGACTTGATTTATTTTAGAATCGATTTATGAGTGACGGTTTGGTACCATCAATTATAGTCTTCGTAAATGTTTTATGAGCAACAGACAATGCATTCAAGAGTCGACAAGTAGAAACCTTTTTGATAGCCGTTGATAGTGCATAACTGAAACGTTGTCACTTCGATTCATGGAGCAAAAAAATATTATTAATTGACGACATAGAACCTTAAGAAGAATAGTAGTAGTCATTACTTGGTTATTAGTGTCGATGCTTACTGTAAAAGCCGCACCTGCAGTATAAATCCTAAGATATTCCAGTAAAACCTAAAGATGTTATCAATCCTAATCGTAAATTTCCAAAAGAATTGCAGTTCGAACTATTACCACCATTCCGTTTAAATGTTAGGATATTTACAATTATATGATCGGTAAATGTGAATCACCAAGTTACACCAAGAATCAGTTCGCCGCATGCTCTGAAGATTTTTATAAAGATAGAAGAAGTTGTTTCGGATAAAGAAGTGAGTCTTCGAGAAGTTGTCGGAAAATTGTCGTTAACTGGAGGACATCGATTCAATTAAAAAAAATGTAATTGTCAAAAAAAATGCTCGACAAAAAATGCACCTGCAGATCATCAGGATTACTTTGTAATTCTAAATGCCACAATAGCAATCCGTGTTGTAACAAGTGGAAGTTTTTAGGTACCTTACCTATTCAGAGGTATACGTTTTGTGTTTTTCAAAATAATTTAAATAAGTTGGTGTTAGTTTGTACTTATTACTATTATATGATACCTTCATAATACTATGTACCAGTTTTGTCTTATAGTTAATTAAAGTAAATAATTAAGAATTACTCATTGTTTTATTCCTAAAACCAACATCTACCAGCTGACAGTGGTAAAACCTAGCATATACTGAATTCAAATGGTAAAAGCTCGAAAAAATCGTCGTATTTTCAGAAATTCTTACATTTACCAACTCATGTCGTACAACCTAAGACTACACTTAAATTTAAGATTACCAAGTCTAGTTTACCGAGTAACATCGACACAATTCTAATAATTGTTCGCATGCGATCTTATTAATGTGTCAAAATTTTCTTCTTAGATGATGCCGACTATAGGAGGCACGAAGCTTTCGTAGATTCTGTTTATGCCGTTATTGATTATAAACGTAACTCAAACGCGCATTGACATTATAGAGGTAAATTAATAGTTTAAACCCGGTATTACGGCGCGAAATTACATCGTACAAACAACGAAAGTATGCTTATGTTTAGTTAATTTCGCGCCATAATACCTGGTATAAAGTATTAATATAACGTGATATTATATATGATATTAGATAGCAGTAAAAAACATTAATTAGCATGAAAGGCGTGACATTGAATGACAGGATAAGGAATAGTGTGATAAGAGAAAGTTGAGGTTTGAAGGAAGATGTAGTGACCAAGATTGAAAAGGGCATGCTTCGGTGGTTTGGGCATATGGAGAGAATGGATGAAAGTCGATGAACGAAAGAGATTTATATGGGTGATGTAATGGGCCGGGTGAGTAGAGGTCGCCCCAGAAGGACATATACAGACCAGATTGGTGATGTCCTGGCCGAAGGTGCTGTGAAAAGTACTCGAAACTGGAGGTCATGTATGAAAAGGTGTATGAATGTAGATGAAGCGAAAGGGGTATGTCAGGACCGTAACAAATGGAGATCTGTACGGTCTCTGCCTACCCCTCTGGGAGACAGGCGTGAAGTGTATGTACGTATGTAAAAAACATTCCTTTTAATTATACGTTTTCTTAAAAGGTCTATTCCGCCTCAATATAATTAACAATTTCCGTACTTATTAAAATAGAATTAATACAAAACGTCTGACGCAGTACGAACGGCTCTTTAAAAGTTATTTAATTATTTAAGTGTTCATAATAAACTCTCAGGAAAATTTTAGCCTCGTTATATACGAATTTGAATTTTAATTGAAGTTCTTAGTACTTACATACCTCCCTACTTAAGTATTAAAAGACCTAAATAAATCACGTTAGAAGCACGAAGTAATGGGATATGTTGATTTTATGAACATAGAAGATAAAAAAATAAGAAAAATTATACTTAAATTGGTCTAAGAAGTGGTTACAGACTATGAAGATTTTGTCTACTCTACCAAAAAAAATAATAATTAAAGACTTGATGTTAACGGCGGCTTTACTCGCACTTTATCCCATTCCCGTCGGAAATTCAGGATAAAATATAGCCTATTTGTTATTCCGATGCTATATTATTGTTTAATTTTATAGAAATCCGTGAAGTAGGTTTTTTCGTAAAAATGTAACAAGAATTCTTTTTAATTGTTTTAGTATTAGGTAGGTAAAATAGGATTGAGTAAATTATTGGTTATTTTTTTAACGATATGAAATTATGCATAAATTGTTAAACTAATCGTGAACTAGCCAAATATTGTCAACGTAAATTGAGTTAACAGTCAAAACTATTAACATTCTTTGCCGCACTATAATTTTGTTATCTACACAAGTATGTACACCAGAATCCCTTACGATCACGGATCTGACAAAAACAGGCTGTATCATTTGTTTCAGACCAATTTTCTTGCTAATTACTCAAAGAACATCACATCCGCCTCAATTTTTTTTTTGCTAATTATACTTTTTGTGTTCGACGCTCAACGAGTTTTCTTCCACATCTTATCAGACTTGTAACACGTATTTCTTTCACTCCTCATTCCCGGAATTCCCGGAATTCATTCACCTCTTTAGGTCTATCTTTAGATCGCCATTCTTTCACATGATTCTGTTTGCATCCTCAAACTTCTTTTAGATCGTTTCAATTATTTATTTTCGATGTTCTAAAGTAAGGATCGCTTTTTGGTTTTTTATTGTTGCGTTTATTAATTTTTGTTGGACAATACTCGACTCCTCCAATCACTGTTTCTGCTATTTTAATTTTGTTATTATTATTTCAATAACCTTATTTCCCAAGCACACGCATAGTTTTCTTGGAAAAAAAAACATTAAATAATTTGACATAATAAATGTGACATGACAAAATAAATAAAAATGTACGCCGAACATAATAAGTCAATGTATATTTAGTTCTTTTGGCTGTCGAAAATAATTTGACTGCAAATCGTGTAACAAGGTCTTCATCTCCAATCTGCAATTTCTTTATTGAATCTGATTGAACCGGAGGCGACTCAATTCTATGGCTTCGGGGAATGCAAGAAATGTCATATGTCATTGAGGTTCATTGACATTTGAACTGACTTGCTTTTATACAATTCCACATTTGAATTCAGTTCAAAATGTGTTTTCTGTGTACTGAAATACATGCCATTTATTATTTTTCATTCTATTGGGGGTTATTTGGAGTATATTTTAGGTTAGTAGTGTATCTATCCATCTAAACCCCAATAGTAAAGCCTCAACATACCTGGAGTAACCGTTAAAACGGTTATCGTAACGTTTTTTTTTTTAATATCCTTATCGTATCCCAGTATTGACGTTGGTGATTATCGGCCATAGTTGCAATTTTGTTGTTATTGTTCAGAATCCGGAAAAAAAATGGATTTTCATTAACTGTGATTATTTTGTCAAATTTTCTTTGATTCTAACCGACAGATCCGAGCTATATTTAAAATTGAAAGATACTCATTTATAATTTATGTTTTACGACTTTGGACAATGAACCCTCCAATTATTTCTGGATGAGCGGATCTGAAATCATCTTACTCGTAATAACTCTGGATCAGAACTGGAAAGAATATTAGGTACCCAGCTGTATTTTTCAGGACACGACGTAGAAGTCGGACAATGGATATTGGGGATGAGACAAGAAAATTACGTTGAACAATTTTGTTCTTCTTCTTCTTCTGTTAGCATTTCACGAGAGGAACCAGGGTCCGTTTATGATTTTTTATTCTATTACTTTTGACTTGCGCAGAGATCTCGAAAAAAAGGAAAGCCAATCGCAGTGTCAGGAAAGTGTTATCGACTAGTATCTCTTGAGACTGTAGCCGATCAGGACCACAGTTTCATGCTAAACTATGACCCACGCATCTAGAATTGCATGAGCTTGGAATTTTTAGTCTCTCCATGGAGATTCGTACCTTTCATTCAAAATATAGTAGTCAACATCCTGAACATGTGCATACTAAAAGTTGCAACTATAACCGTTAATAATCGAAGTCTTTTTTCTCCAATGCTGGTCCATTTTTCCGGACCACCTTGTTGGAGGTCAAACCACACTGGGCTTTCCGCATAAAATAACACTACCAAATAAAAAAAAACCCTTTGTTGCAATGTTCTACCCTTCGCATCGCCTAAGGGTCGTAACATTCGTCACAGTACGTCCGTGATCGTATTTTAGTTTTCCTTCTTTGACAATTGTACAAGTTGAATGAGGATCTGAAATTATTTTGTCCCTTTTGTGTGTTTATGATAACAGGAAACGCACAGTTTCCTTACTGAGGGCCTTCCGAAAGGTATTTCGTCCTTTTGACGACCTATTTGTGTGATTCCCACCCTATGACGGAATCACTTCCTTCCTATTACTTCTTGCCTTATCGGCTAAATCGGTTACATAAGTTTATTAAACAAAGATGAGTAAGCTCTCCGACAAATATATTGAACCGTTCATAGGAGGTAAATGGTTAATTGATACCGGAATTATCTGCCACTATCGAATTGCACGTTCACCTTAGTAATTATATCAGAAATGTTAGTACCAATAATGCTGATCATTTCGATTGTTTTCCTTCCCTGATATCGTAGCCTAATTGCGTATTAATATGTTATAGTGACAAATCATCTTTATCAATTCTTGTTTTGTCGTAAACACTTCCCCTTTTGCACAAAAGGTTTACGCATGCATTTGTTTTGTCTTTGCAATGGATATTTCGACAAGATTTATGAATAACACGTCCAGTAAGCAGTAGAACAATTTCATATAAGAAAATAATTTATAGCCCTCTATAAAATAGCGGCTCTTTAGCGCCGATATTATAACTGACGCAAATATCTACCGCTCACTAATCCATTCATCATCGCCTAGTCGAAGCCGCTGAAGGGAAATAATGTACTATTTAAATGCTTTTGACCAGAATTTCCCAAACTGATTTAATCTCATAATGGACTGCCCACTGTGAAAATAAATTGTTCCTTTAGCGCCCCCCATTTTATTACAACATCCAATGAAATAAGTTATTGTTATTAGCAAAAGACTTTTTGCGCGAGTGCTGAATATTCAATGAGTGATTTCTCACCACTCCCTTATTTCTCCCTTTCTTGGTTTATTAGGTTTTATGTGCTTTGATTATCATTTCCCGTGAGAATATGAAGACTTATCCAACAAAATAGGACACTATAGGCTTAAGGCTTAAATTGGGTGTCAAACGGTTTACCCACACGACAAAATAACGTCAAACTGAACATTAGTGGACTTTTTTTATCGCCAGCTGTAATAGTAATATACTATATTCTCAGAGTAAGCCTTATTATCGGCTAATACAGCTGGCGATAAAAAAATCATTACGACACGACGAATGTTAGATTGTATGAAACAAAAAATATGGCAAAAATACGGAATGGACACTTAAGCCACTAACATCTTTTGCTACCTATGTAATTTAATTTAATTTACGTGTATTTTATGTAATTATAATAAATTAATTGAAATGAAACACTGAAACGTTAATGTGGCCCTCTAGTAATGAATGTGTCTACTTAAAAATAAATACTCCAAAAAAATACAATTCACTGCATTTGCTAGCAGCAAATGCCCGTATTTAATCCAAAGTATTAGAGCGGGGTTTACCGGGGTTTACCACCGTAAAAAAATAGTTAGGCAAGACTTTTTTTTGTGCAAATAAATACTACTTATATGCCACACTAAGACTCATATGCTGAAAGAAAAATCAATGCATATAATATAATGCTTGAGGCCCATGTATTTCTTTTTAACATTTGCGATTAGAGTCAGACAAAGCATAAAAATACCTGGCACCAGACCATTAAGTCTCATAGTAATATTGTTCTCACTGTGTGACAGGGATAGCACTAGACGAGTGGTATATCACTATCACTGTCACACAGTGTAAACAATACTTAGTACGAGGCCCAATTAGTGATTAACAGTGGTTCACGTTTCAGAATACGTATACATGTAGTGACAGTTCTCAGCAAAATGTTGACATAGCCAAGTTAGGGTTAGCTTTATGAATCTCACTCTAGACATCCTGAGCGGTTTGTCGACCGCTACGTGAAGGCAATCTTGAACGGATATGACATCCTCGCCACAGCAACCACCACTACCTAGCTATGCATGTGAAATTCACTGATGCATAATAGTAGTATTCGTGCGATATCTGTAATCCGCAAATAGCTGAACTAAACTGTGTATTAGACTAGGTGTTGTAATAATATGTACAAGATTATTCAGAACTCAAAGACATGAAAATAGACTAGGAATGTTATGTTCAAATATATTTAGATAATATTACATATATTGAAACATTATGTACGAGAGTATATGTGTCCACAGAAAGCGTTGGAGTGACGAGCTTGTGTCTCACGACAAAGGATGGTGGAACGCCGCCCAAGATCGCATGGCGTGGAAGGAGGGGAGAGAGGCCTTTGCCCTGCAGTGGGACAACAGTGGCTCAGAATATTGTATCCACATATTATGGATTATGAACACAACAAAGTGTCTTGCTACCCCGCTTAGACGCGGGTTTCGAAACTGCTACCGCCTTGCCCGAAAAGCACATTGAACATTGGTCCACACCAGCCGTTATTTATTAGTAATGTTGTTATGTTATATATAGTGTTCTCCAATCGCCGTTAACCTAGATTGCGGGCTAACAAGATTTCAGAGTAATTTTGCAATGTTGATATAAAGAGTAATATCTTCATTCTCTCCTGAATACGTATTCCAGTAGATAAAATAAACCGTTCATACATTTCCTGTCGATGGTGCATGTTTGTCATATTATGAGTGAATTCAGTTTAACCTATATTTAAACCACCTGTCTTACAGTGGGAAAACAAGTGTTTCGTTTCGATTCAGAAAAAAATGCATGAATATTCGAGCAAAATGTGCTGCAGCTGGGGCGCGCTGACGTACCGCGTGCTGTGCGCTGTCCACGCGCGTTTGGATTGACTGTGCAAGGATACTTCCACGAATGTCGTCATCGTCGGCTGCAAAACGCAGCATCATTCGTTTTGAATAGTGTCCATCAATCGCACAGCTCGTGGTGCTGGCCCAGGTGGTACATTTCTTACGTGATGAATGAATCAACATAAAACCAACGGTCGATTTCTTATTGTTCTAATATTTTAATTATCTCTATATGCGTGAAAAGTGTATCCGCAGAGATGACGAATGACAGAGATGAATGGTGAAAGGAATCGTGTTGCCTCGACCCCACCTAGTGTGGGATAACAGCAGGAAAATGATTGTAATTAGCTACATAATATTTTTCAAACTTTTCTGACTATGAAAACGGAATGCAGCTGTAGAAGATCAAAAAAATTTGGCAGTTTCCGAGCAATACAATTTTATTGTTCATGTGTTAGAAAGATCAGAGACAAGTGTATTCAATAAGATTTTTTTTATTTACTTGTGGGTACTCAAGAGAGGTGTGTGAAAAGCTGACCTCGCTTAACCGGTCTGTAAACCCGACACAATAGAAGCTTTACTGATGGATATTAGGGCTATGGGCCTTCATTGTTAGATGAATAGTTATCTGATTGACTGCGCCAAAACAACAAGTTGGGATGCACACAGTTATTAACAGTCGCCAGACAGGGCCAATTTCATACAACAAACTCACATGAGAAAAGCAATTGGAGTGGCCTATGTCCAGCAGTGGAAAAGTATGGGCTGATGATGATAATGATTTTTAACCTCACATGAGAAAAAAACACACACATTGATTCGCGTGACTTACGACCCAATCCTAACCTGCCATGCTTCACCAAGGGTCCCAACATCACACGCTACTGGCCTTTCATTACAGTGTTCACCCGCCTCTTTGCAATACAAATTTCCTACACACTTTTTCCTTCGCTTCCCAGTAGCCGGACTCGCATT
>SJJU01071310.1:0-12582 GCA_012932125.1 Conopomorpha cramerella | reverse complement strand
TTAGTAGGTTCGTTTAGTTAACCCTTCTTTGCAGGGTTTTTTACTTATGCGAAAAATAGAACATGCTCGACCGGATAGCGACACACACTACCCATTACACTATATGTTAAGTTCCATTATATATGTATTAGGTTACCTGGAATAAATCGTTCTGAGCGATAAGGTCGCCATTTGCAATCTTATAATTGTTAGTTTTACATTTTGTAATGTACAGTGTGCAATAAAGAGTTTATTCATTCATTCATTCAAAAATCGTAGTAATCAAAATTTTGTCAGACACAAATGCAAAAATAAGGATTTTTTTAGTTTTCTAAGTATATGTTACAACTAAAATAATAAATGGTGATGGAAATTTCCATCACAACTATGTATAAGTAAATAGGCCCCATCGTTGACCTAGCTTGCGCATACGTCACCAGCAGTGGCGTGCACTGGCTTTTACGACAAGGTAGGCACTAATCCCCAAGGATTGACACCTACACATGTATAGGTAACTTGTCTTTACGAAATATAGTTACCTACATATTTACTCACCCACAAAACACAGGACTTTCGTCAGGCTATGTTGTGAGTACAACAAAAAAAGTTCTAGCAATAACTCTATTATTAGGTCGGGTAGCTTCAATACTAAGGTAGGCAGTGTCTTTTTGCCTATATGGTGTGCACGCCAATGGTCACCAGAGCATGTAGTAAACTTCTCTCTCTTCTCCTCACACACCAAAGGAACTTCTCTGAAGAAGACCCTTTGGTGTGTGAGGATTGGGTCGTAGGATTGGGCTCGCGTCATGACGACTTTAAATCGTTTGTGGTGCGAGTTCCCACAAAAGATCTGGCGACCTTCATGGACACATCCTTCTGGCCATCGGGTGTAGTGTTTCGGCGCTTCCTAGGAAGATTGCAGAACACTGCAGACGGCAAAACACGGGATGTGCAGAAAGAAGGATAGTTTTTAAGTACTTAATATAATATTGTTTATGTATAGTATCCATTTGTAATTTTTTCTTTTGTATTGTATTTTATTTGTTTTTATGGGCCGATACCTATAAAGGTATCTTTTGTTGCCTGACAATAAAAAGATAATTAGTATTATTATTATATTATAGGTACTGACC
The DNA here is from genome assembly GCA_012932125.1 of Conopomorpha cramerella. NCBI lineage: Eukaryota > Metazoa > Arthropoda > Insecta > Lepidoptera > Gracillariidae > Conopomorpha > Conopomorpha cramerella. Next base: position 11,470 of record SJJU01071310.1, on the reverse strand, counting down.
TCTGCAGGTGTATTGACCACTCCTATATTGTAGCCCACAGGCAGAGATGACCCCAAGGTCGTGGCCACGGCAGCCAGCACCATGTACTTGGACCATCCCTGCTGGTGCGCAGGCGCATGCGTTAGCTTCTCGTGTTCATTGGTGCTCTGAAAACAGAATTATGAAGATGTTGTATTCTCATCGCTACGGATGTTGCACTTGTTGTGCGGATGTACTAAAAAAATATTACTTGTTAGTTTTCGACTACTTACATGCTTTATACATTATGCAATGTAGTAAGCATGTTTAAAACTAAGGAAACGAAATATTTGGTTGATTGTTGTTTTTTTTTTGTAAAATCATCGCTACAAATGTTGCACTTGTTCCGCTGTATTAATAAATAAGTCTAGTAAGTATTTGAATAAAAAGATTTTTTACTAATTCTATACCTTTATGTAAAGTGCACTGACCTATTATTTAAAAGTAAACAAACAGAACAGTATACGTCTATTTTTTTATTCAACAGACCAATTTGCCAGTTCCTATGCATACAATATGATACTTTATTCCTATGTAAATTAAACTGAAAATTTAACACAAACAGTTAAAGATCTTCATATCGTAAAATATACTCTAACTTGATTGCAGCAAAGTACAAAATGTGAAATATTCGGGCCTTATTTTTCAATAGCAGGACGTTATCGTCTTGAATTAGTATACAACTAACTAGATATACCAATAAGTCATTAAGACAATCAGAAGTATTTATTGACATTTAACAAAACCACCAAAATGATAAAAACTAGAACATACCTGGCAATGGGAAATTTACATTTGATAGGGAAAATAGGGATAAATTCACGTATAAATTGTGAGGATTTTCTCAATAGATGGCGCTTTATGTAAACCCAAGTATATTATGAATAAACTCACCAAGAAAATGTAATTGACTATAGTTCAGAAAGACTAATTTGACTTTTTATGCGCACAATATGTTTCTCTATTACCAACTCAAAAAGGCTTAACATTACAAAATAGTCAATTATAATATTGTGCGAATAAATACTGTCAAATTTTAAATTCTAACAATTATTATTTACAATTCCATTATCACCAACTTACAGCATACTTTTTCTTCACAAAACAGCTCATTGCGTGGGAAAACTATCTATGTACTACAAGGCAACGACGAATAAACTTTTTTTTTAAAAGCAAAAACTTTTTAAGGCACACATTCACAAGCGCTTGGAGCAAATTGCCAGTATCGCTGCGGTCGTGTCGAATATCGCTGGCAGGACGGAGCAGAAGAAGAAAATCGGCCAGAACCAATCACAGACCCATCCGTCTAGCACGAAGTATGTTAGGGCGACTGATGCTCCGCCGTGCGCGCCAATAGCTGTGCTGCGTTCAGGAAGTTGTTGATGCGTTCATGTTCTACTTTATGGTTTTGGAATATTTTATGTTTTGTTGAGATGGTTAACCGGGTCACACTATTAGATAGTTTGGACTTATCAATCAGAACTAGAACAGTCATGGTTTCTTATTAGATCGTTCACCATAGGTCACTATGTCTTGTTGATAGTGAGGTACCTATTTTACGCTGATTATGAATGTGACATAATTTATGATAAAGCGTTGTTATATATATATATGGAACATTTATAAATATGCGTTCTACGATCAGTAAACATATCATATCGCATTCTACAAATCTGTTTCATCATGGCGTTGCATTTACTGGTATAATTTTCACTTTGTAAACATAAATAAATCCAGATTCGACAGAGCAAACTCCACGTGTGTTGATCAAAGATGCATTCAGCAGACCTAGCAAAGAGCTTCAATAAGACATTACAAGACATACCAGGCACTGCCATTGGTTGATACAAGCTTAGTTGCACAATGTGTGACATAGCAGCCAATCACAGCGCGCATTTGTTCTATGTCTTGTCTTTCTTGATGCGCTTGCTAGGACAGATTAAGGGGGAATTCTTGAATTTGCCTATTTTGCAGGCCTGACACAGGCTGCTGTGTACACGTATACGATAAATGCTGATACACATTAGATAGAGCATTTCTTCATCTCGATTCAAATAGAGAGCTTTTTTTAAAAATCATTCATAATTCATCCGAAAATACGAAAATGCTGAACCCTGTTGACGATTTTGACCAAAAAAAGGTCAAACGCGGGGCCTAACACAGAGGTCTACGGCTATTCCCTGAGCTACGGAGTATGTGGACCGGATCGTACAATACTTCAACTAAATTCAAATAGAAGCGCTTTTTCAAAATGTAGTCAGAAAAATCCATAATTTTGTAAAATAATTCAACTGACAAAAATTTTCATACAAAAATGTTGTTGTGCCATCGCGTTGACAACTTCAACCACGTCAGTCCGCGGCTGGATGCCGTCCTAGAAGCACGGTCACGCCCAATTTTTCTCTAAATAATTTGCATGTGTGCAGTGCTCTTTTTGGATATATTTCTGAGTAAGTACCTATATTTCATACACTATTCTTTGTCAGGAATTGATGACAGTATTATATTCTGTACGATTCATGGTCGTTTTCTTGTATAGATGATAAAAAAAGAGTCCAAAGAAATCTGTAAACAAACATCCATTTCCTTTTACTTTGACGTATAACCATATCAAATAAAATTGATATTATGACAATAAAGCGTCACCCTCAAAATCGGGTATATTTTCACGTTGGTAGCATAGTATTATGTCATTTAGTATGAGGCATGGAAGTACAATCGTGTTCAATTTCATTTTCGATTTTTGTAGTGTAAAGTGACATACAGTAACTAACATAACCCGTTTTTTTTTCAGAGTCGAAAACGAAAATTTAATAAATCTAGAAAACAGTGTTGCCAGATAAACCTGAAGTCGATAAGTGTTTTAAGTTGTTAAGCTGGCTACTTGTTTAACTCTGTGCAGAAAGCGGACCAAGAATTTTAGTCAACTGGAAGAAAGACAGAAGAAAATAAATCCTTTAAATAATGCTTGTGAATTGTTTAATTGTAAGTTAATAAACATTACGAACAATTTAAATAACATTTATTTATGTAGGGAGGTAGGGATATCCTTACTTCTGTCAGCCTCGTGATCGTCCAGTTCGTGATAATAATGATACCACATTGTATTCATTCATATTTAGTAAAAGTCGACCGAAGGGATGTAGGGTACCAAAGGGATTATTGGGCCAAATAGCCGCCTATCACCTATTACCGATGCCCTTAGTATTGTGTCCTACCAAATGTAACCCCAACAACGATCTGAAACTCCTAGGCTCCTTCCAGTTCATCCCGGCTGGACATCTGCTGCACCTGTACATCTTCTTGATGTTACCAGTTCGAGCAGAAAATTGCCTATAAAATGGAATTTACCCACTGGCGTTTTGATTTTTTAAGCTAAAGTAGATAACAGGTACATACACACATGAACATGGTCTAGGGATATTTCAATCAAACCTAAATATCTAAAATTACATTAACTTTGTGTTAAGACACCTATACATTAAAATAAACCTCATTTAATAAATAGACTATCTTTTGGATGAATTTTAAAAAAAAACTTAGTAGAACACACACACACACACACTTCACGCCTTTTAATCCCAAAGCTGGGTAGGCAGAGGCACTTGCTAAAGCAAATGCCCACGGTACCCCAAGCGTATTTAACCCAACGTGACAGGGGGTGAGCCCATCGCCGTTGTAGGGTTCACACACCTTGTGGTGTGCGGGTTTCATCACGATGTTGTCCTTCACCGTATGAGCGTTGCGTTGCGTACATAGGGTCTGCAAAAGAGTCCCATTGGTATACGTCCAGTAGCCGGACTCGAACCCGCGACCTCCCGATCACACGTCAAGTATCCGACCATCTGGACTACAGACGCTCTAAGTACTTAGTAGAAGAAGAAGAAAAACTAAGCCAAAATGTATGACTTGATTAAAACTCCATAAACTTCTATAAATCTTTGTCAAACGGATCTCCGGTGTTCATTTAATCATGTCACGTAGACACTTGACCAAGAACGAATGTTAAGAGCAGTGGACATGATTGAAACTCTAGCACCCACAACAAGTTCATTCATATCAAGGTGAGGATGATAGAATGGACCTCATTTGGATACAAGGCAATATGACTGCTCTAAAATACCGCTATGAGGTGCGCGAGCCGAGGTGAGCCTGCACGACAATGCCAGTTCACGTACGGCGCGTATCGTTACAAATTGGACATATACTATACATATGGATACTGTTGTACAGTACGATATCTAACCTTTAGACTGGCCTACTCAATCCCCTGATTTACCCTGATTCAATGGAGCATGCCTAGGATATACTTCAGAAAAGAGCTCTCCAGAGCTCTACAGAAGATATTGTGCATTAAAACCAGCTTTTCTTGCATCTTCATCATAAAGACTGGGGACAGTATTCCAAGACGGAAAATTGACACCCTTGTTTTGAGTATCCAGGACCGCTGCAGATGTGTCAGGACTCAGGAATGACTTAGGTGCCATTCCACAGATTTTTTTTGTAAATGTTTTCTTCAGGTTATTTTTAAACGCAATGAACAAGCATTTGACCACTATCCTACCCGATGTAAAGCAGCGATGTGGTCGACAATGGAGCTCACTTGTTCATAAGGTACCTATTCATCCGGGACTTGAAGACCTTCGGACTGTACTGCGCAGGAAACACAGACTCCGAGAAGTCATTCCACATCCTGGCGGTTCGCACTATAAAAGTGGACGCAAACCGTTTGGTTCGCGTAAATGATGGGACCTGGTATGGATGACGTTTTGCCGTTCTCCTGGTTGTCCTATTGTAAAAACGCGATGGAAATTATAAAAACGTTATGCAACTCCGTAGTACACTCTCCAAAATGCACCCGATAAAAGACATATAGGCACGTAACCTTGCGGGGACGTTCATCCAACAACCTGTCGTCACCTATGAGTCTTCTAGCACGCCTCTCTATTGCCTCCAGAGCCTCAAGCTCGTATTTTGCTGATCCATCCCAAAGATTAAAGCAGTATTCCATACACGATCGAACTTGTGCTTGATACAATGTGAGCAACTGTTCTGGTGTGAAATACCGTCGCACCTTCGAGAGGATGCCCAGCTTCTTGGCTGCGCGTTGGGCCGCAGCCTCGATATAGGAGCTAAAATTGAGGTTGGGGGTTAATGTCATACCTAAAAGCTTCAGCCGATTGGCTGTAGCTTTTAGGTATGGAAAGTGGGAAAGTGGGAGCCAGATGAAATGGGCTCCTTTTTGCTGAAAATAGACACGCCCTGGGCTGTGATGTTTTAAAAAATAAAGTCATGTTGGAAGTATTTCTTCTTCTTTTAAGTTTTTTTTTAGTTTAATTTGAACCTAAAGATTATTATCAGATTAAATCGTATATTAAATGAGGTATATTTTAATGTATAGGTCTTAATAAAAAGTTACTATGATTTTAGATAATTATTTGAAATATTCCTAGACCAATATTTGTGTATTACCTGAACTAATATTGAAAGAAATTTGAACGAAACACTTTTTATTAGACATGTACACCAATGTTCCGAAAATTACTTTTAATATCAAAACGACATTTTGTATACCTGTCTATGTGTGTGTGATAATACGTATAGGAAAGCGATTTTGTATGCAGCGATGATGACGTCAAAAAATCAAGAAGAAATCTAGCCAGTAGCTCGGTAACATATCCACTTTAAATCTCGACGTCATTGTAACATGACACATTCAACTTTATGCTTCTGACATCGAGAAATAAGAAATGTGTTGCTGATGCACCCATTTATTTTATTTTAAAACTTGATTTTGAATATGAAATTGACTTTACAATATTAATACAATTTGTGCCATATTGGTTCTATGACCTAATTGACATTACAATATTATTGTGCCATTTTTGTACTAGATTTAGCTCATAATGGGCTGAAATAAGAAAATATTAAAATTATATTACTGATTGTTTCAGACATCGTGATTGAGTCGTCTCGTACGTTGGCAGAAGATGTAGTCCAGGATTGTAAGTTTGAAACTGTTCCCCGGTTTCGGTTTCTTGAAGCGTAATGAATCAGTTTGACGTCGCAATCAAATCGGCTGATGCAACGGCCGAGAGCGTTTATTTAGCCAATCACAGCGTTTCCCGAACATACAGAAGAGACCAGAGAGGTCTACTTTAGTCATTTAACGTTACCATGTATTCATAAAAAAATAAAATATTGACTAACTAGTTGACGTATATCAACATGGTTGGATTGGTTTGTCCATATACAGGGCGTCCCGAGGCCATACCACATGGAGGGAAAGTACCTTAAATATTGTAGATATAACATTTTACTGAAAAAATAAATTTGACCAGTTTTTGGGACCTTCACTAGCCGTGCGCTAGCGCTGTTTTAACTTTATAAATACTACGGTTAGAAAACAGCATGTCCTAAAAACCTTTAATCATTTATAAAGAGAGAATCTTATCCTCAATTATTAAGTAGTTATACCAATATACAGTGGCGTGCACTGGCTTTTACAACAAGGTAGGCAGTAATCCTCAAGGATTGACACCTATGTATAGGTCACTTCTCTTTACCAAATAGAGGTACCTACATATCTCTCACTCACAAAACACAGGACCTTTGTTAGCCTATGTCGTGAGTACAACAAAAAAGGATCTAGCAATAACTCTATTATTAGGTCGGGTAGCCAAAATACTAAGGTAGGCAGTGTATTTTTGCTTGTATGGTATGTACGCCACTGCCAATTTAGGAATTCAAGTAAAAATAAAAAAATCGTTTCCTTTCCTTCTGCTTGAAATCACTATTGTTCTAGATTACAAGTCACTGGTGCGAGTGGGCCTGATCTCTGAAATGCAGAAGCACAAGAACGAACCGCTCATTGAGCAGAACGGAAACGTGGAAGGATTCTTCTTCGCTGCTCAAAGGTACTCTTGGTACAGAATACATGCTAGCAAGCTCGTTGTTCACTAGCAACATTCACCGCGCTTGTATCGCTAACTCTACGTTTAATAATTATAGCAGAATAATATGCCATTTATTATTATTCCGAGCGTAGTCGCTGTTGATGGAAACTTATCTCTGTCACTATCATCTCCTGAGAGCGTGTTAGCATGATTCTTCGCGCGGACTTTACAGGAAGTACACATGCACATGAGTATACAAGGTTAAAGTCCAATACATGGCGGCGGAAAAGGCGACCTAATTGTATTGACCTAATAGTATGGTTAAATTTTTTCAGTGTTAAACAAAACTAAACTTTTTATTGTACAGAAAAAGGTCTATTTTACAGATGGTAAGTTGAGTTCAGAATATACCTAGTTCACATTTTAAGTTAACCACTGAAAAAAATGTGCAATTGGTGGTGTGAAAATTATAATTAAAAAGAAAAGCATTGAAATGAACAGGCTATAGGTAGGTAGAGTAAATTGACAGTTCAACAACTTTGAAAACCGCTGATTTGTTGTTTACATAATTTCGCCGGAGATAATGAATAGACCATAGATGTGAAGAGAGAGTGAAGGCAGAATACCAGTTCATGTCACAGGACACTGTGGCATCATACTGAGCCGGAAGCTCATTTTCGTAAACAACTGCAGCATGCATCACTGTGTTAACTTTTTTAAGTTGGTCGGATACTTGACTTGTAACCGGGAGGTTCCGGGTTCGAGTCCGGCTACTGGACGTGTACCAATGGGACTCTTTTTCAGAGCCTATGTACGCAACGCAACGCTCGTACGGTGAAGGACAACATCGTGATGAAACCCGCACACCACAAGGTGTGTGAACCCTATAACGGCGATGGGCTCACCCCCTGTCACGTTGGGTTAAATACGCTTGGTGAACCGTGGGCATTTGCTATTAAGCAAGTGCCTCTGCCTACCCCGCTTTGGGATTAAAAGGCGTGAAGTGTATTTATTTTTTTATTATGTGTGTGTTGTATTTGTTTATTGGAAATAAATTTATGTCTATGTCTATGAATTATATTTCGGTTATCGCCTTTTCTTTAACCTAAGTAGGGTTAAATTATTGACTGCATAGCCACGGTTTCCTAATATGTGAAATACTGTAACGTACTAATAATGCAGATTGAAGAAGGCGGCGACATTGGACAACGCTACGCCGATAGTGCCGGTGGCGAACCAGCTGCGGCGGAAGATCGATGATGCTCTGCGCTGCAGGTCCATGGCCAGGAAACTCAGTGGCTCATTGAAAGGTATTTTATCTTAACAAGTTTACGAGTTTGGGTGGGTTTTTTAACGTTTTTTAATGGTTTTTTTTAACCATAGAGGTAAGTGAAGTTGTAACAGTGGCAGACTTTTTTGCCCGTGTTGCTCGCGTAGAAATATCAAGAGTAGTACTACCGCTTACTACTCTTGATATCGCAGAAAAAATATATTTCATGTGCATCACTTTTTTAACACAAAAAAAAATGTTTTCATCTCCATATATAACAAGTGGCAGAAAATTCTTAATTTGGTATGGAGATGAAAAAAATATTTCCCCATTTCCCCACATTGTCGCCATAGTCCAAGTTGTTCATATTGTCGAGCCCAGCAACGTTGCTAAGACAAATGCTCGGGGTCCTTTTACACTCAGCATATACCAATGCTGGAATGTAACTATCTAGTTTTTTCTTCCAGAACACGTGAAGGACGCTGCAGACTATCTTTCGGATAAAGTGAACACGCCCGGTGAGTATGTACTCATTTCCATGTGGAAAGTAACAGATAATATAAATGACTGGTACTTGATGCATTATGTAATAAATGTCAATTTGGGTGTAAAAATGATTGCTCTTCATCTGCACTCATTAATATGCCCCAGATGACCAGATCGCGGCATTCTGCGCCCTGTTGGACGCAATGGACGAGGCGGGAGACACGCTGCTCATCGAGGGCCCCATACAGAAGTCGTACAAAGACTGCTCTTCATAGTAAGATCACTTCTTCTTGCTAAAAACATAATATGGAGGTTGACAACACAGTTTTACTATACTGCTGGTTTCATGGAATATATATGTGCTTGAAAATAACTCAGAAAGCTTCAGGTCCACTTAAAAATATTATGCCATTTCTCTTTGGCAGTATAGGCAATACTAAACAGTTAGCAGTAATTACATTATAATCAAAGTGAAAACTGTTTATTCTGCTACTGTTTAAATCTATTCCATGATGACTTCTACTTCTTTTTTGCAAGAATGATAACTATTTCTGCTGTCCCTATTTTTCTAAAAAGATTGTTTCATTCCACTTCTCCCTCTTCCTCTTTGTTTAAGTTGTTTCAAATTCGCATTTTATTTCTGTACCATTTTCTGGAATGTTCTTTATTCCCTTCAGTGTGAGACAGATAACGTCACCGACGGATCCGATAGGCAAGGCGAATGCGAACCTGCAGTCTGCCACTGAGAGCAAGCTCAAGGCTTTAATGTCCAGCGCGCCGCCGCCCCAGAACCCTACTATGCCCGGTACATATCTATTTTCCCAATATCAGCGTGTCTGTTAGAGTGTATTGGACAAGTACCGGGAGTTTTTTGTTCAAGTTCAGATTCAGTTCTTAAGTTCAAGTTCAGATTCAGTTCTTAAGTTCAAGTACTAGAACTTAAGAACTGAATCTGAACTTGAGCAAAAAACTCCCGGCACTTTTTCTATTATATAAAAATCAAAGCCACTTTTCGTTGTCATGTCATAACTCCGGAACGGGTGGACCGATTTCGCTATTTCTTTCTTTGTCGTGCTTATTAAATGACAGCAGAAGGTTCTTATGAATGAAAAAAATGACATCCACTGCTGGGCACAGGCCAACCTAGATTAGTTAAGACAGGACAACGTCTGTCGAGTCCACTAGTATTTTTATAACTTTACTTAAGTCACACATTTGATGATGAATACGGCGATGAGCTTCTAACTTAAACTTGTTTGCAATTAAATGTTAATTCTTCTAAGTGTGTTTTAGTAATACGTAACATTTCTTTTTCAGGAGTGATCACGGATACGACGAGACTAATCGTCTCATACATACAACAACAAAGTAAGTTGCAAATTAAATAAGGAATTTTCAAACTCCTATCTAGATGTCGCTAGTAGGAGTGGAGTAGAGGGTGACTTCTGTCAGAGATATTTTAGTAAGTCTTTAATGGGGATTTTTTTAATTACTGTCAAACTTTGTTTGGGAAGTATGACACTAATGACACTTCTCCGCCCGAAAATCTGTCAGAAAAACGTCAAAGAAAATTGCCCATTATTTGAATAAGTTATTTAAACTGCAAACCCCTTTGTAACATGTAAACAATAAAAATAAACAACTGTCACCTACAATACTGACTGCTTGAAGTTCACATGTATACCCCTGATACAGCTAGCGCCATCTGTCACAACTAAGAGAAACAAGGGCCCAGAAAATTCGAAAGTGAGGTCTTTATACTTAAAGAATCAGCTTCAGCCAGTACCATGAGATCCTATAGTAATGTTTGTCCTCGCTGTGTGACAGAGATGAGGACGCTACTCGAGTGTAAACGATCTTACTTTAAGGTCTGATGATGGGTCAGATTTGGAATTTAGACCGGTGGTTTTCACCATTGGTACTTCCCAAATAACATAACCGTATCTTTGTGTTAAACCAATTATTGCAGAGCATTGTTAATTTGATATTTTTTTTTAATGAAACGCGCGCAGACATTATAACTCAATATTGTTCACCGGGAGCTTGTCTTTGATTATATTCGCGCCTATATACCCGGTGAACAATATTGAGTTACATTGTTAATTTGTTACAAAGTAAGTCAAATCAGTGACAACTACAGTCATGATACCTTACAAATACAAATACAAAATATCTTTATTCGTCATTGAGTTTTTACAAAGTGTTTAGACTCCCCAGTTAAGTTATAAACATGTGTTAGGGGAGCCTGCTCATTCCATACAGTTCAATTATAAAGTTCGTAAAGACGTAGTTTTACAGTATGATACTAGATGGCCATTAACACATTCACATAACAATTTCAGTCGAGAAGACGGCTGGTCTCTCCGAGCTGATCGCCCTGATGAACAAGTCCGGAGACGGCGTGTTGCTGCGGCACGGCAACGTCAAGAGGACCTTCGCTGACGGCGCCAATCTGTTTGTTAACATACGTTTTTTTTTGTGTTCAATAATAAGCAATAATCGATAACTTTGGTTGGGTTCCGCATGGTGAATTGTGGGCTTAGCAAGTTAAATTTGATAAGTTAAAAGTTCAGATTGTATTTACTGTCATTAATACCGTCAACTATACACATCAAAAGTGTCTAGGGATCAAGTACATTTTAGAAGATTGCAATCAAGAATATATTTTACAAAAACTGAATTCATTCATAATTTATTCGAAATGTGGTGATAAGTCACTGATACAGGCATGGGGAATTAGGTAGGAGACCAATCCAGAAGATTAGATTTGATTTAAATAATTTGATTTTTTAGAGCTAAA
>SJJU01071308.1:0-10083 GCA_012932125.1 Conopomorpha cramerella | reverse complement strand
AGTTAAACTACACTGCGATAGCCAAACCGCACTAAGCGTGGCGTTTACTGACATATTCCCCAAACTGCCATGGAAATTATTACGGGAGGCCCTAGTACATGTGGCTGATGATGAATGTAACTTAGAGATGTATTACTTAGCGCAAATAAATAGTATCAATAAGCACACTCACACAAAAATTCCAAAGCTCCAATCTCATTTCTCTACCATACAGACAAACAATAGAAATCCAACCGTAACCTTTCATCTACCACCCATCATACCTCGAACTCAAGTAGGTAGTCGGTCACAAATAAAACTATTTCTCTTATAAGGCCCGAATAGGCTGTATAATGGTTGTTTAATAGACGTATATTTATATTATCGACTAGTTAGGGATGTGGTGTGCCGAACCGTGAACGTGAGTCAGCTGTTTTCATCAAAGAGACCGTAGACCACCGGTGCGATCGTTACAATATTGCTGTAGGGATGGGACACGGGAGTAGTTGTTGGTTTTATCGATAGATAGAAATGTTTTTTAGTAACTATTATAGGTATAATAAATAATATAAATAATGTAGGTACATTATTACAATTAGGTCTCAGCAGGTATTAGAATTCCCAATTTTGATATTGATAAAGTATGGTCCGATAATCTTTGCTCCTTTGGGGGGACCCTATGCCCAACATTGGATGTCAGTGGGCTGACATGATGATGATTTCTTGTGTGAACTCTTCTCTTCAACCGCTAATCGGGTCGGAGGCATCACAGAAGTTGTGAACATCATCACATTCTAAATGGATAGAAAACATTACCTGGATTATAAAAACATTTATTACGAATTGTATAAAAACGGTGAATCGCCGAACACTCCAACTATACATATAGGAACATTTCTATCAAATTCCTACCATAACAATCCACTATTTCCGGTTTAAAAAAGTTATCGACATACCCACTCTCCCACCCCTAGACTTTTATGAAACTACTCTCAAGAGGCACAATCAGCGCGGATTGAATACACCTTTGTGGCGTCACTGGCACTGTATCCAGTGATTTATTGATTGCTGTCTCTGTCAACACGACTGGCACTTACACTCGCCGATGAATACTTCATTTGATGCAATCCTTTATCGATAATAAACCTCGATTATAGGCCACATCACTCGTTAACTATATTTTGCTTAACAAATGACGGATATAGGCGATGTAAGTGGCGAAGCGAGCCGCGCGTGTACCGAAAGTGTTGTTCATACCACTTGTTTGGGATTCTTAGGTTATTTTTGTTTGAGACTGTGAAGGAAATATAATTTTATTTATGTATATATATATTATGATACTGTGATTGTGAACGTCATGCCGCCACAAACATACATTTACGATTGTACATAGATTTCTTTCCTAATAATGAAATAATGTGATAAATCTACACTTTGTCTGTTTTATTTTATACTAGTGGATGCCTCGATTTCATTCGCGCAGTTTTATTATTACAATATTACCAAAAGATACTACCACCAAGTTTTAGAACAATAACTCCAAATTTAACTCTTTTCTCATATAAACTTCTACACCCTTTTTACCTCCTTAGGGGAAGTATTTGAAAAATCCTTTCTTAACTCACGTAAACACCATACAAGGAACCCTTGTGCAAAATTACAACTTTCTAGGGTCAAGGGTACGGACTTTGCGTTGATGAGTCAATGGTGATTAAGTCAGGACTTTGAGTTTTATACGTATATACACACATCAAAAGTGCCTAGGGATCAAGAACATTTTTAGCTGTAAAAAATCAGATTTATTTAAATCAAGTCTAATCTTCTGGATTGGTCTCCTACCTAATATAAATTATGAATGAATTTTGAATAAATTATGAATGAATTCAGTTTTTGTAAAATATATTCTTGATTGCAATCTTCTAAAATGTACTTGATCCCTAGACACTTTTGATGTGTATGTATGTACTAGCTGTATCGGCAAACATTTGTTTTGCTTTATAGGTTGCCTTTGTACCCCGTGTATTGGGAAGAATACGACTGGTAGATGCATAAAAATAGATAGTAGCCGATTCTTAGACCTAATGAATACGCATATAAAATTTGGTAATAATCGGTAAAGCCGTTTCGGAGGAGTACGGTAACTAACATTGTGACATGGAAATTGTATATCCTACTAATATTATAAACGTGAAAGTTTGTATGTGTGGATGGATGTTTGTTACTCTTTCTCATAAAAACTACTCAAAGGATTTCAATGAAACTTTACAGTAATATAGCTTATACATTAGAATAACACATAGGCTATATGTTATCCCAAATTTCCCACGGGAACAGGATAAACGGCGGGCAACACTGCCGGGGTACAGCTAGTATTAGATATATAGATTTTCAAAATCGGAAACTCCGTGGTTCCGTGTGAATCAACTACTTATCACTGGGTACATAATATAAAACAAAGTCGAAACAAAGTTTCCCGCTGTCTGCCCCTATGTATGCTTAGATCTTTCAAAATACGCTACGGATTTTTTAAAGATACAAATGGTAAATTTCTACAAAAGTTCTTTCCTCCGCTGTTGTGGAATGTCCTCTATATTACTCAGATTACTGAGATACTGCACATGAAACGTAGTTGCCTAAACATGATGCCCTCTAAGTAATTTATTTTTCAGCTTTGAGATAGACAAATACACTCATGAGCAAAATTTCCAGGTTATACAAAAAAAATATATGAAAACATCAATATCTGAAAGTAGTATTAAATACGAGATAACACGTATTATTTTTTTTTAAAAGCTGTTTCTAGTCTTTCAAAAACATTTTATTGTACTCAGCTCTAGTTCATTTTCACTGCGAGATATTAAGATGTGTGAGATAAAGTCATCAGTGACCCGGATTTTTTTCTGACTACATACATACAGTTCACGCCTGTCTCCCAGAGGGATAGGCAGATACTACAGATCTCCATTTGTCACGGCCCTGATATACCCCTTTCGCTTCATCTACATTCATACATCTTTTCATACATGACCTCCGGTTTCGAGTACTTTTCACGCCACCTTCGGTCAGGACATCACCAATCTGGGCTTTATATGTCCTTCTGGGGCGACCTCTACTCACCCGGCCCATTACATCACCCATATAAATCTCTTTCGTCAATCGACTTTCATCCATTCTCTCCATATGCCCAAACCACCGAGGCATGCCCTTTTCAATCTTGGTCACTACGTCTTCCTTCAAACCGCAACTTTTCCTTATCACACTATTCCTTATCCTGTCATTCAATGTCACACCTTTCATGCTCCGCAATGACCGCATTTCTACGGAATTGACTTTACTTTTATGCTTCTTCTGCCATACCCAACTTTCACTCCCGTACATAAAGGTAGGTGCCAGTACAGCGTCATGGACAGCCAATCTTGCCTTTTTCGACATGAATTGGCTCTCCATAACACTGCGAAGGGCACCGTTAACCTTATTACCCGCACTCAATCTTCTTTCAATATCTTTGTCAAACTTTCCATCACTTGTAAATAGAGATCCCAAATATACAAACTCATCCACTTGTTCAACTTTCTCACCGTCAAATCATGCACTCACAAACTGTCCTTTCATTATTTTCGACTACCATTACTTTGGTCTTACTAGCATTCACTTTCATTCTTTTCCTTTTCAATGACTCATTCATACAATTAATCATCTGCTGCAATTCATACGCCGACGGTGCAAGAAGAACTTGATCGTCAGCATATAAAAGGCATTTGATGATTAAACCACCCATATCTAGACCCCAATGACGGCCTTTCAGATCTTCCAAACAACTGTCCATGAACAGATTGAACAGCCACGGAGACG
The DNA here is from genome assembly GCA_012932125.1 of Conopomorpha cramerella. Taxonomy (NCBI): domain Eukaryota; kingdom Metazoa; phylum Arthropoda; class Insecta; order Lepidoptera; family Gracillariidae; genus Conopomorpha; species Conopomorpha cramerella. The sequence goes on along the minus strand of SJJU01071308.1, from coordinate 6,252 downwards.
CTACGCATCCCTGTCTGACACCTCTATGGATGCCAAACCAGTCTGAGTGGGTCCCGTTTACCCTGACACAGGCACTGGAATCATCATAAAGTGATTTCAAAGCCCGTACCAAGGTCCTGTCCAACTTGAACCGGGACAGCAGCAAGGTCCACAACTCATTCCTGGGTACCCGATCATAAGCTTTCTCTAAGTCCATGAAAGCGCAGAAAACCTTTTGGTTTTTAGCCAAAAACTTCTCCGTCACCTGGCGCAAAGAGAAGACTTGGTCGGTGCATTCCCTTCCTAAAACCAGCTTGTACATCCCAGATTTTTTCATCAGTCTCACGTATTACCCTTTCGATCAACACTTTTGCATACATTTTGCCGACGATACTAAGAAGGGTGATTCCTCGGTAATGTTTGCAATCCTGCTGTGAGCCCTTACCCTTATACAGTGGAACGATTACGGCTTTGCACCAATCACTTCGTACTCGGCCGTATGCATTGCCATATGTATGTATGCCAACATGCATTAAAAATAAGGTACAGCAGGTTCGCCACCACCGCACCACCAGCCTTCAGCATCTCCAGCGAAATCCTATCATACCCAGCCGCTTTTCCATTTTTCATTCCTTTCATAGCCTTGAAAATTTCATTCATAAGTATCTCACTTTTATTCTCTTCGCCATCCATATTACCCGCATCAACCCAAGTCGACGCGGTGCTACATTCAAACAAATTTTCAAAGTATTCCTTCCATCTTCTTACAACCATACTTTCTTCATTAAAAATTTTTCCATCCTTATCTCTAATTGCTTTCATGCTATGATTCTCTGACTTACTTCTGGCTGACCTGACTAGTTTCCAAAATAGCCGAATATTATTTTGGAAGTTGTCAGAGAACCTCTTTTCATTCCGCTCTTTTAACTCAATCTTCTTACGTACTATCAGTTCTTTCACTCTCTTCTTTAAGCACTTGTATTGAGACATTTTCCTTTCACTTTCATCCATATTAGTTGCTTGGGTGTTGGCTCTCATGGCCAACACATCCATCCATGCCTTTTTCTTTTCATTCACACTCTTGCTTACTTCCTCATCCCACCAGAGCTCACAGTCTCTGGAGACATTCTTCCTCTTTCGCACCCCGCATAACTCAGTGGCTATCTCAACCATACCATTTTTAAAAACATTCCATACATTATCTATCTCATCTTCTCTTATTTCTTCATTCACTATACTGAGTTTTTTTTTCAGCATTGATTCATACTTCTCTTTCACGTCATCCTTCCGGAGTTGATCAACTTTTATTCTTTGCAAGCCTGTGTTGACAACAGGGGCCCGATGACGCCAACCCCGGAACAAACCACTAATTCGGCTGACAACCAAATAATGATCGGTCCCAACATTAGCACCACGATAAACCCTAGTGTCAAGCACATGCTGCTTCAGTCGTCCATCCACAATCACAAAGTCAATCGTACTTCTATCTACACCCCGCTGCCAAGTATACGTGTGGATCTTCCTGTGATCAAACATGGTGTTTGTCACAGCAAGGTCCCACTCCATACATATCTCGAGAAGGCTCTCACCGTTCTCGTTCACTCTTTCATCACCAAACAAGCCCAGACCACTTTCATACAAATCACGCTGTATACCCACTTTTCCATTAAAATCCCCTAGCGCTATGATCAACTCATTTCTCTTACATTCCGACAGCACACCCCTGACATTCTCCCAGAACTCTTCGCGTTCTCTAAGTGGCTTAGACATGTCCGGTGCATATACACCCAACACGAACAAGTGCTTTATGCCAACGTTGAGTCTCGCCCATATGAGTCTGGGGTTCACGCATTCGTAGCTCTTCAAACAACCAGCCATTCGCTCTGAGAAGACAAGACCAACGCCTTGGCATGCACGCTGGCAATGCCGCACTCCCGACCAATACGCAGAGTACGTGCCATGCGTGGTACTGTCTATACCCTTTCGCTTCGTCTCATTCACACACATTAAATCAATAATCTTATCATTCATCACCTTGCAAACTTCATCAATCTTACTGTCCCATCCTCCACAAACATTCAGCGTGGCAAATCGAGCATCCGCAGTCCACTTTTCGCCTCTCCGAGAGACCTGACGTGACGGGTGGCGAGCCTCGTCGCCGCTACAAATGACTTTTGGTAGAATGTTCATTTGGGGTCCCACGAAAAGCTACAGACACATTAGTAATACAAAAACTGCGAAATTACTGCCGAAATATATGTCGATATACTTGTGTAAAAAAATCACAAAGTGTCTTGGGTCTTCAGCCGTGAAACATGTTATTGGTATACTTTGCTTTAAATATACCCACCGCTATTATTCTACAAAAGTTTACTATCGCAATGCGAAGGTATTTACTTGAATAATAGGACTGTTGTCATTTCGACAAGTTAACTTGTCTGATAGTGGAATTCAGTACACAGTTATTTATTTAACTACCTTCTTCACCTTATCTACATCTGTGATTTAATTAATATTATATATGTTTTTAAATAAGTCACCTTTATATTAGGATAAGACTGACAAATGTAATCTAATTACTTACCGATGTATTAGGTAGGTTATTCATGTCTTAGGCCTTATGTAAGTTGATTGTTGTGTCTTATGTGGTTAGAGAAGGAAGGTATGTATCACACCATTTGTTATGTAACCTGTAATAGTCCCACAACTAAATACAGTCCGTCAGTGACGTAGCAAAAAAAAAGCATACAATTTAAGCCTCATTGTCACACCATTTTGTCACACTAGTGACATAAACCTTACTTTTAGCGTAGAAGTATCATGTTAGGTTAGGTTGTGACATGTGTCACCAGCGGAGCGAGTAAAACGAGCGGAGATTCGTTACTCACACTTTAGTTGGGCAATTAATCTTAATTGATCAGAAAAAAGACTCCTGTGTTACACTATCGTGACAATGAGTAATTTATGCAATCATAGTATGGGTTCGATGTTTAATGTCAAGTCATAAAATAGAGAAATATAGGATTGGCGAGAAAATATGTGACATGTTTACCACTCGCCAAAATAATTTTGTCGGACTGTGCCTTCATAATTCAACATGTTATTATGCTGAATGGCCTACTATAACACTCAGTAAAGTAAAAATTAAAAATGTACGTATATAGTAAACAATATAACTTAAGACACACTATAGGCAAACTACTTAATTCGCGGAAAGCGCGCGGTGCAAGGCGTAGGTGCTCTTTGACCCCCCACCTACTTCTTGTCCGCGGGCGTTCCTCCTGTTGAATGGATTGCCTGTAGGAACGTGATTTTTTTTTCGAAGCTTCTAAACAGCTAAGTTTTATATTCATTTTCTGTTTATTACTCTCTCTACTTTATATCTACCTAAGTTTAAAATGATATTTTATTCCTGTATAAAAATCACGCACATACCTATACCAAAACACATTATTGTTTATATTTCGTATCCACATTATGATACCTAAGATATTAAGATAACACTATATTTGCAATAATAGACTAAGGGCCTTACTAATAATGGCGGAATTGCTATTTCGAAGTTACACAAAGCTCAACATAACTTGTCAGCTGTATGTCAAATACGGAATAACCAGTTCTTGTAGACATGTAATATCCGTTGTATAAGGGATAACGTGTTTATTGCTAAGGGGGTAAGAAATGTAAAGAATAAAAAAGGCCAGTACAATCTGATCAGGTAATGTTATACTTAGGTAAGTAACCATATAGGTACGGTCGCCAAATAAAATGTTCTGCCTCCCTAAAAGTACTGATACGCATGCTAGTTAGTGGCATGCTTTTACAGAAATTCCCGTAATATCATTGATATTTTTACTGTTAAGTCTCAGTAATTCGATTTTTTTACCAATGCTCTATTTCGTGGTGTTAATAAAATCAATTTGGCACCTGTCATAATAGTTTCAACATTAAAACGGCAATTATTCTGTACATATAAAGGTTGCATTGTGTTTAGCACCGAACAACTGAGACAACACCCTTATTGCGAGGCGAAGCTTTGAGATATTTGACCGCTTGGTTGTTACTTACGTATGAGAAAAAAGCATGCCACTATAACTAGCATAAGTATATATGCTAGTTAGTGGCATGCTTTTCTGGTTAGTGGCTCCATTAAAGTTTCATTTGTTTTTTGCACGAAGTTTTGACACAGTCACTCTTTTTAAGTCGAGAAGAATTATCCTGTTCAATAATTTAATAACAGCGAGCGTTTTATTAAAAAAAATATAGGTAAAGGAAGTGTCATGCAAAAAATTCTAGGTATATTATAGGGAGGATATTTTATTATTATTCTTGAATTACCGTTTTGTCTACCATACATGATCAAGTCCACCACCACCCAAGCCTCTCGGCGTACGGGGCATTCTCTGGTAACGTACGCGTCTACTTGCTTTCGCCTCTTTTGCGCCTCTTTTAACGCACACGTTTTTTGACTCATACAAATTATCTTCGCCCTGTTTTGTTGCCAACTCTCCCCCTTCTGGGGCATGACGACTATTACGGAGACTTCGCGAGACCTCGTCACGTCTTCAGTCATTAACAGGCTTCATGTGTTCTTCGTGCTGTATTGTATTTCAGCGATTAGCAAACTCACGCAAACGTTCAAAGTTCAAATTCAAATTATTTAATTGCATTCCACAATGTTAGGTTCTTAAGATAAAAAATGTATGTGATATCATAGGTACATTGCGGACCCTGGTGAGCACAGCAAATTATTACTTATAGTAAGGGAGAGGAAGGCCCTCGACTGCGTACTCTAGAGGTACATACTTGATCAGTGAGTTCTCAGAAGTCGTAGGCCTGATACTTATGAATGTATGGAAATCTAAGAATTTAACTCCGGAGGTAAGATTATAATGCCTTTTTATAATGGTAAAGTAATCGTAGACTCGTAGGCAGGATCGTGGTCAAACGTTTGTTCACTGTGTTTTAAAAAAAATGTACTGTAACGTTTTTGTAACGGCTCTGTAACGTAACGTTAGGTCTGAGAGTAATACTGTTCTCGTTCTTTGACAGGGATTGACCTAGACTGGTATAACACTGTCACTCTCATACAAAGTAAACAATATTACTTTTAGCCCTCACAGTACGGGGCCAGGCTTAAAAGAAACACAACTAGTCTTGCTAGCCGAGTAGCACCCTCTTTCTAAGCAGTCTTTCTCTTTCTAAGCAGTAGTTGAATGTACTTTCATTTTGGTAGTAAAAGTGACAGTTTGAATGCAGAAGCACATACAATCCTACTAATATTATAAATGCGAAAGTTTGGATGGATGTCTGGATGTACCTATGCATGGATGGATGGATGTTTGTCCTTCTTTCACGTACGTAGAAAGTACTGGACGGATTTTGATGAAACTTGGCAGTATTGTAGCTTATAAACTAGAATGACATATAGGCTATAAATTATATTGGTAAACAACGTTTGCCAGGTCAGCTAGTAATACATAAATATGCTGGGACATTTTTACACACGGTCACCTGACGCCAATCTAGTATACCTTGTACTATGGGTGCCAGAGACTGATAAACTTACATAAATACTTTTAAATACATCCAAATACACCCAGATAAATAAAACACTCAAACGCACACAACAATGCAAATCACTAAAGCATTATGTCCGTGGCGGGAATCGAACCCGCGACCCTCGTCCTAGAGGCAGATGTCCTGACTCCTGACCATTTGTCAATGCCGGCCATCAATACCCCGCTACGTCGTCGTAAGGGACGGAAGATAAATAAATATATATCTCTCTTGCTCTTTCACTTCTGCATGTTTTTCATATCTTTGTCTCGTTTTATTCTAAACCTCAGTTTCGAATTGCAGGTCTAGTTTTTGGGCTGAGGTGACAGGATTTCCTCAAAGTAAGGACTGCTCTTATCATGTTTGTGTAAAAGAGACAAACTGTGCTCAATTTGGCGCTTGAATCTTGTTTTGAATAATATAGTCTATTCACTAATTCGACGAACGATTTGACACTTCGTATTGTGTACGGATTAAAAAAAAAATACATTATCTGGGTAGAAGATTATACATTAATTTGATAGTTTGAATTCGATTATGAAATTACATCTCTGTCGTTGACAGCATTCTTTCGTAAAGTGACAGTTCGATCTGTCAAATCGTTCGTCGGATTAATAAGCAGGTAGGGTACATTAAGGTATGCAAAATTCCAAGTTTGTGCTATCCTAGAGACTAGTCATTATACTATAGTCTATCTACTATAGTGAACATAGT
>SJJU01071301.1:0-16745 GCA_012932125.1 Conopomorpha cramerella | reverse complement strand
CACACATCAAAAGTGTCTAGGGATCAAGTACATTTTGAAGATTGCAATCAAGAATATATTTTACAAAAACTGAATTCATTCATAATTTATTCAAAATGTGGTGATAAGTCATTGCATACAGGCATGGGGAATTAGGTAGGAGACCAATCCAGAAGATTAGATTTGATTTAAATAAATTAGATTTTTTGTTAGAGCTAAAAATGTTCTTGTTCCCTACACACTTTTGATGTGTGTATTATAAGTATACTGACATAGTTGTCAGCAACCTTGGCCAATACTCAATTCTTTATTTCACCACGCACATAATTAGAAAAAAAATCTACCCTCCTACCTCCCTAGCTCTCGGCTATGTGCTGCGAAACAAGTTTTTTTTAACATTAAGAACAAGCGTTTGACCACCATCCTGTCTGATGTTAAGCAGCGATGTGGTCTACGATGGAGCACACTTGTTCATTAGGTACCTATTCACCCCAGTGACTTGAAGACCTTTAGACTGTACTGCGCAGGAAACACAGTCTACGTCTCGCGCCTGCCTCTTCAATGTACACGCTTAACACTTAACTGCATGATTTTTTTTGTCCGAATAAAAACTTATCCTTCTTAAATTATGTGGCCTGCATCATGTAAAAATAAAAAAAAAAATATAATTGGTCTAAAGACAAAGCTGCGTTCATACGTATTAGTTGTACCTTTGACAATAATTTAGAATGAAAAATCTGTAGATGGGACGGCTAGAAAAAAAAATACTAGGAATTTTTTTTTCTTTAGCCCGTTTTTGTGTCCCACTGCTGGGCAAAGGCCTCCCTCTGTTTCCTCCACTCCTCTCGATTTTGAGCCACCCCGGTTCATATTTGTCTAGGTCATCCCGCCATCTCCGGTTAGGCCGACCGACTGATGTAGTATTACATCATTATGCAGCTAATGGTTCATCATCAGCCCATACTTGTCCACTGCTGGACATAGGCCTCTCCAATTGCAGGCCACTATGATCTGTTTTCGGCTTTTCGCTTTAGCTTTCGCTTAAGCTAATGGTTAAGTGTTTCTAACTTATGTGACGTACTAACGTCTGCTACAGGCTGGGCGCACGTTCTTCAAGCGCCCGCGTGATCCCATAGACCTCGGCGGTGGCCTCGAGATGTGGACCGGCCTCTTCCAGTCGGCCATCTTCACCACAAAGCCGTACATCAACATTGACGGTAAAAAAAAACATTGTCTATTATATAATTTCTATAATGTGTTTTAAAGATATCGTAAACTCCTAGCGTAAATATTACTAATATACCTGCAGGCCTAGCACGCGCCTCAAGAAAGACATGACATAGAACAAATACGCGCTCTGATTGGCTGTTATGTCACGTTTTGTGTGACTCAGCTAGTTTCAACAAATCGCAGCGCGTTATATGTCTTGTCACTTATTTCTTGGAGCGCTGTGCTAGGGGGGCTGGAAGGTACTGGTACTTATAGCACAGGTTGTTCCTATTTTAAGTATCAGTTGCCGTATTTATTGTATAATGTATTACTTTTGTGTTCTGTTGTTATCTCATTATTGTACAAAATAAGATTTCAACAAAGTGTAATACCTAATGCCAATAAATATTATTATTATTATAAAATCAAAGCTACTTTTCGTTGTCATGTCATAACTCCGCAACGGGTGGCTAATTATTTCTTTGTTGTGCTTATTAATGATAGGAGATGGTTCTTATGAAAGCAAACAATGACATCCACTGCTGGGCACAGGCCACCCTAGATATTCATATTAATAGTTAAGACAGGACAACGTCTGTCGAGTTCACTAGTCTATTATATAAAAATCAAAGCCACTTTTCGTTTTAATGTCACAACTCCGGAACGGGTGGACCGATTTCGCTAATTCTTTCTTTGTTGTGCTTATTAATGACAGCAGAAGGTTCTTATGAAAGAAAAAAAATGACATCCACTGCTGGGCACAGGCCACCCTGGAGGTTATACTAGTTTTAATATTCATATTAATAGTTAAGACAGGACAACGTCTATCGAGTCCACGAGTAGTAAATAAATATTTTAACGGAGTGCAGGATGCCCTAAGGCATGGTGGACTGATGATATGCGCAAGGTGGCTGGCAGAAGTTTGATTAGAGAAGCCGAAAACATATCACAGTGGCGTGCAATTGGAGAGGCCTATGTCCAGCAGTGGACAAATATGGGCTGATGACGATGATATAAGTATATCAGTCTCCGCTAAACATTGTACAGGATATCTTAGTTTGGGGTCTCAGGTCATCGTGTGTAAACAAGTTCCGGGAATTATTATTTAAATTTTCGGTCCCTATTAAGAAAGTCGGATCTACAAAACGGAACATGTTCAGGAGAGAAGTTAGTTTTGGATATTAAAACTAAACTACTTGTGGTACATACCTACATACATCCAATTTACAACAGCTTATGATCTTTGGTATCTTTACGTGATGCATAATATACGTATAAGTTTATAGATCTTAATATCGCCAATCTAACGGTGTAAAAAAGTACACTATTACATGTTCCTAAAATTGCACTACCGACATTTTTAATTCGTACCATCGATTTGATTGTACGGTCATAATGTGTAATGCTAATGGAAGCCGAAAACAGATCACAGTGGCGTGCAATTTGAGAGGCCTATGTCTAGCAATGGATGTCATTTTTTTCTTTCATAAGAACCTTCTGCTGTCATTAATAAGCACAAAAAAAAAATACATTTCACGCCTTTAATCCCAAAGAGGGGTAGGCAGAGGCACTTGCTAAAGCAAATACCCACGGTTCACCAAGCGTATTTAACCCAACGTGACAGGGGGTGAGCCCATCGCCGTATAGGGTTCACACACCTTGTGGTGTGCGGGTTTCATCACGATGTTGTCCTTCACCGTACGAGCGTTGCGTTGCGTACATAGGCTCTGAAAAAGAGTCCCATTGGTACACGTCACATTGGTAATAAGCACAACAAAGAAAGAATTACAGACAAGTATGGGCTGATGATGATGATGAATGTGTACTGCGCAGTGGCCCACAAGGGCTTCCCGATCCAGCAGCCGCTGCTGGCGCTGGTGGAGTCCATGCGGCTGGACCCGCGTCGCGCCATCACCTCGCAGCGAGGGTACGGCGTCGAACTCTTCAACCAGTACATCAAGGGCCTCCGGGTACGTATCGTCTTCACCGGTGGCGTGCATAACATAATTTGGCCCGTTATCTCTAGGGATAATCTACAACAATGTTATAAGAACTCATGATTTTAGACATAACTCAGTTAAAGAGGTCGAAGCTGCGGTAGTTAAGTGGCTTTTAACATTGGATTACAATAACACTGAGGCACTAATGTGAGAGTCAATCAAATATGTGTAATAATTTATTAAATACTTACCTTTATTATGTTATGATTCCTATACCTATACCCTAGAGTGGATTTCAGTGATGGTACCTAATGTTTTATAATAAATATAAACATTATTGTATAAATTCAAAATTTAATTGTAATTGGTTCCCTAAGATACAGGTTTCGCCTAGTTTAGGGACCTCTGGTAATTTAATTGTATGTAATTGATTTTCTAAATAAAGTTATTATTATTATTAGTATAGGCAATAAGACTCTGCCTACCTTAGTATTTTGGCTACCCGACCTAATAATAGAGTTATCGCTAGATCTTTTTTTTTGTTGTACTCACGACACAGGCTGACGTTATACAAACTCTATTACGCATATACAAACTCTATAAGATTATTGTGCTTTTTGAATGGACAGGTCGATTTTTTTCCCTTACGATCATCATCATCATCATCATCAGCCCATACTTGTCCACTGCTGGACATAGGCCTCTCCAATTGCACGCCACTGTAATCTGTTTTCGGCTTCTCGCATCCGGCTTCTGCCAGCCATCTTGCGTATATCATCAGTCCACCTTGCCTGAGGGCGTCCTCCACTCCGTTTGCCGAGACGCGGTCTCCACTCGAGAACTCGTTTTCCCCAACGGTCATCGGTTCTACGGCAAAGATGGCCGGCCCACTGCCACTTCAGCTTGCTAAAACGATGAGCTATGTCGATGACTTTGGTTCTCTGTCGGATCACTTCATTTCTGATTCGATCCTTCAGAGAAACGCCGAGCATAGCCCTTCCATAGCACGCTGTGCGACTTTGAGCTTGTGGGCCAGCCGTGCCGTCAGTGTCCACGTCTCAGCTCCGTATGTCATTACAGGTAGGACACATTGATTGAAGACCTTTGTCTTCAGGCACTGTGGGATCGCTGATGTTAAGACTCGACGTAACTTCCCAAATGCTGCCAAACCCAGCTGAATTCTTCTGTTTACCTCGTCCTCGAAGTTGTTTCTACCCAACTGCAATGTCTGCCCAAGGTATATGTATTTTTTAACAACTTCGAGAACGGTGCCGTGTACTGAAATCGGTTCCGGTAGAACATGTTCATTGAAAATGACCTTGGTTTTATCCAAGTTCATCCGTAGGCCGATCCGTAGAGAAGAATCAGCTAGGTCATTCAGCATCAGTTGAAGGTCCTGCAGCGTTTCTGCCATGATGACGATGTCGTCTGCCAATCGCAAGTGAGAGATGTGTTCGCCATTGATGTTGATGCCACGTCCTTTCCAATGCAGCGTCTTGAACATATCCTCCATTGCATTTGTGAACAATTTCGGGGAAATAACATCCCCGTGTCTCACTCCTCGATGCAATGGTATGGGACGTGTCTGCTGATTTTGTACTTGGACGGACATGGTGGCAGCCTCGTAGAGGCATCTTATCACTTGGATGTATCGCCAGTCAACTTCGCAACGCTGCAGAGACTCCAGAACGGACCAGATCTCAACCGAGTCAAAGGCCTTCTCATAGTCCATGAATGCTAGACACAGGGGCAGATTATATTCTTCAGTTTTTTCTATGATCTGCCGCACTGTGTGGATGTGGTCTATGGTGCCATAACCGCCCGAAATCCAGCCTGCTCCGGAGGTTGAAATTCGTCGAGTCTTCGCGCAAGACGGTTTGTGATCACTCTTGAGAACAGCTTGTAGACGTGGCTTAGAAGAGAAATGGGTCGATAGTTCTTCAACAGGGTTTTGTCTCCCTTTTTGAAGAACTTCATCAGCCGTAAAGTCTCCTCGGAAAGCTTTGACTTCCTGCCCTTACGCTGCATTTCACAAAATCTCGTACCCTCTTCCCTGAGGACCCGAGTCACATTTTCGAGGTTCTTGTTCACGTCTGCTGTGGGTTCCACGGCAACGAATCGGTTCTCCAAACTTAGCTGGAAAGCTTCGGATCCCATTATGGTTTGGAGCATGGTTGGTTGGAGCCTGGCTTCCATCAGACGGACACGTTCAGCCTTAAGGTTGATATTCAGAGAGCCTCTGACTAGTCGGTGATCGCTACCGGTATTGAACCTGTTGATCACAGAGACGTCTCTTAATATGTGCTTTTTGTTCGTCATGATGAAATCGATCTCATTTTTAGTCATAGTATCGGGGCTTTGCCAGGTCCACTTCCTTTGGGGCTTTTTCTTAAACCACGAGTTCATTAGAAATAGCCCTTCTCGTTCGAGGAAGTTTACTAGCATTTGCCCCTATGATTCCTTGCTCCAAATCCATGGGATCCTACTGCCGATTCATTGCAATTCTGTACTCCCACTTTAGCGATAAAGTCCCCCATAACAACGCTGTAATGTGTCTTAGTAGTGGAGTGGAGGGCCTTCGATATATCATCGAACAGGCCCTCCACCTCATCGTCCGAGTGTGTCGAGGTCGGTGCATACACTTGTACCACTTTCAGACTATACCTCTCGGTAAGTTTTATGACAAGGTATGCTACCCTATTGGACACACTAGACATCTCCAGAACGTACACAAACACGAACGAACGAACACAAGGACTTATTCACAAGAAACCCAACGCCGTCTTGGGATTGTTGGTCTCCCTCGCGGAAGTACATTAGGTGGCCCGATTTGAGGGTAATGGTGTCCTCTCCCTCTCTTCGGACTTCGCTTAGCGCCAATATGTGCCACCTAATTTTCCCAAGTTCCACCTCGAGTTGTGCCAGATGCGAGTCAAGCCGTAGCGTGCGTCCGTTGTACGTCGCCAGGGTCAGTCGTTTGTGTTGGCCTCCCATAACCCGGAGATTCTTCGCGCCCCCTGCTCCGCCGTTACCGTGGTCGCCACCGTGACCAGGAATAGCGGAGCCGCCGGGAACTGGGGGCCGTGGCCTTTTTGTGCTCATTGATTGGAGGTAAATGCCCATAATCGCCACGCTGGGCAGGCGGGTTGGCGATCGCAGTAGTGTGGTGGTTTAACTCACAGAGAGCGCTGCTGCCCGTCCTCTGGAGGGTTCCCTCGGTCGTCTCTTACGACCCCCTTAGCGGGAAAAGTTTGGCTGGGGTGGTGACACATGTATTCTATTCGCCGTCACCACACGGCTCATGCTCATGACGGATGCGTCTAAGAAACGGAAGAAAACTACCTAAGGCGGGTACCAGCAGCTGAAGAATCCCGCAAAAAATAATAATTTATAATGCGTTTGTTCAATCCTCTCTCTAATACGCCAGTAGGTACTGTTTTTTCTCCCCATTATGGTGTCTATATAAAGAGGATCGAGAGAGTCCAAAAACGATTTCTATAGCACCTCTCCTTTCCACACAATTTGGCTAGAACCCTTCCTAGCTACTCAGAAAGACACATTTCCTAAGAAGAAACATTTCCATATGCTCAACTTACACGACCGACGTCGAATTGTTGACTTGGTTTTTTTTGCACAAAACTTTAAATTCTGCCAATGACTGTCCCGATCTGTTGAGAAAATTTAGCTTTAATATCCCCTACAATACACCACGGGTGAATAAATACAAGCTCCTTTCCCTCAGTGCCTCAAGAACTAACTTAAAACTGTCCTCTCCACTAAATATAAAAGTTAATACCTACAACTCCTTATCTCTAGTCTGTGACATAAACGTTCTCCACGATTCTGCCTGTTTTTAAGCGAAAAATAGTCTCAGCTCACCTCATTATAACTCGTTTTCCTTAATAGGTATTGGTTCACTGGTTATTATTTAAGTTAGAATTAGATAGATATATATTTATTAAATTTTAAATACTTGTTTGATAACATAAATAAATAATAAATATTTTACAACACCACACACATTGCCTTCATCACATGTTAAGTAGCTTTAGCACTTGTGTTATGGAAATCAAACAACGAGATATATTTACTTATATTTTTTTTTCATTTTAAATATATACTTGTCACAGTGGAGACTCTCAATTGACTTGAGTTGTCCATCCACTGTTGGCAGCACTGTAGTAGTATAATAAGCAATAGTTTTTTTATTCCAACACTTACAAATATTCCTTTAGTCTTAATCAATTATAACTAGGTAATAAATAATATAAATAACACCTTTGTTTCGGTTAAGGACAGATTCTGTTTAGCTCAGATTCTGTTTACGACAGATTTTGTACAGGCAAGTTTGTAATTAGGTAGACACTTTTATTAAACTTTACTCACATAGTATAAAAATTGTCGCCATTTATTCACCTAGCCGTGTGGTGACGGCGAATAGAATACATGTGTCACCACCCCAGCCAAACTTTTCCCGCTATGGGGGTCGTAAGAGACGACCGAGGGAACCCTCCAGAGAACGGGCAGCAGCGCTCTCTGTGAGTTAAACCACAACCCCACTGCGATCGCCAACCCGCCTGCCCAGCGTGGCGATTATGGGCATTTACCTCCAACAATAAGCACAACAAGGCCACGGCCCCCAGTTCCCGGCGGCTCCGCTATTCCTGGTCACGGTGGCGACCACGGTAACGGCGGAGCAGGGGGTGCGAAGAATCTCCGGGTTATGGGAGGCCACCACAAACAACTGACCCTGGCGACGTACAACGGACGCACGCTACGGCTTGACTCGCATCTGGCACAACTCGAGGTGGAACTTGGGAAAATTAGGTGGCACATATTGGGGCTAAGCGAATCCGAAGAGAGGGAGAGGACACCATTACCCTCAAATCGGGCCACCTAATGTACTTCCGCGAGGGAGACCAACAATCCCAAGGCGGCGTTGGGTTTCTTGTGAATAAGTCCCTGTGTAACAACGTTGTGGAAGTGTCTAGTGTGTCAAACAGGGTAGCATACCTTGTCATAAAACTTACCGAGAGGTATAGCCTGAAAGTGGTACAAGTGTATGCACCGACCTCGACACACTCGGACGATGAGGTGGAGGGCCTGTTCGATGATATATCGAAGGCCCTCCACTCCACTACTAAGACACATTACAGCGTTGTTATGGGGGACTTTAACGCTAAAGTGGGAGTACAGAATTGCAATGAATCGGCAGTAGGATCCCATGGATTTGGAGCAAGGAATCATAGGGGGCAAATGCTAGTAAACTTCCTCGAACGAGAGGGGCTATTTCTAATGAACTCGTGGTTTAAGAAAAAGCCCCAAAGGAAGTGGACCTGGCAAAGCCCCGATACTATGACCAAAAATGAGATCGATTTCATCATGACGAACAAAAAGCACATATTCAGAGACGTCTCTGTGATCAACAGGTTTAATACCGGTAGCGATCACCGACTAGTCAGAGGCTCTCTGAATATCAACTTTAAGGCTGAACGTGTCCGTCTGATGAAAGCCAGGCTCCAACCAACCATGCTCCAAACTATAATGGGATCCGAAGCTTTCCAGCTAAGTTTGGAGAACCGATTCGTTGCCGTGGAAACCACAGCAGACGTGAACAAGAACCTCGAAAATGTGACTCGGGTCCTCAGGGAAGAGGGTACGAGATTTTGTGAAATGCAGCGTAAGGGCAGGAAGTCAAAGCTTTCCGGGGAGACTTTACGGCTGATGAAGGAACGACGTGAGAATCCACCCGTCACTTCGACCGCAAGGCGGGCTCTAAACCAGGAGATTAGTAAGCACGTGCGGCGCGACCTCCGATGCTACAATACTCTTTCAATAGAAAGAGCGATTGAGCAGAATCGGGGGTCAAAAGTGTTCGTACAATCTCTTGGAAGAAGCCACCTTGCGAAGTTGACCACAGCAAGTGGAGAAGTCGTCACTTCGAAGCCGTCGGTCCTTTCGGAGGTTGAAGACTTCTATGGCCAGTTATACGCATCGCATGCATCTCGCCCTGATCCCGAAAATGGGGACTCTAGAGCCACATTGACACGCCACTCCACCGAAGACCTGCCAGAAGTCAGTACTGGCGAAATTGAGATCGCTCTTAGACAGCTCAAAAACGGAAAGCTCCAGGAGAGGATGGCGTTACAACCGAACTATTAAAGGCTGGAGGTAAACCGATATTGAGGGAGCTCCAAAAGCTTTTTAACGCTGTCCTGTTCGAAGGAAGAACTCCGGAGGCGTGGAGTAGAAGTGTGGTCGTCCTGTTCTTCAAAAAGGGAGACAAAACCCTGTTGAAGAACTATCGACCCATTTCTCTTCTAAGCCACGTCTACAAGCTGTTCTCAAGAGTGATCACAAACCGTCTTGCGCGAAGACTCGACGAATTTCAACCTCCGGAGCAGGCTGGATTTCGGAGCGGTTATGGCACCATAGACCACATCCACACAGTGCGGCAGATCATAGAGAAAACTGAAGAGTATAACCTGCCCCTGTGTCTAGCATTCGTGGACTATGAGAAGGCCTTTGACTCGGTTGAGATCTGGTCCGTTCTGGAGTCTCTGCAGCGTTGCCAAGTTGACTGGCGATACATCCAAGTGATAAGATGCCTCTACGAGGCTGCCACCATGTCCGTCCAAGTACAAAATCAGCAGACACGTCCCATACCATTGCATCGAGGAGTGAGACAAGGGGATGTTATTTCCCCGAAATTGTTCACAAATGCAATGGAGGATATGTTCAAGACGCTGCATTGGAAAGGACGTGGCATCAACATCAATGGCGAACACATCTCTCACTTGCGATTTGCAGACGACATCGTCATCATGGCAGAAACGCTGCAGGACCTTCAACTGATGCTGAATGACCTAGCTGATTCTTCTCTACGGATCGGCCTACGGATGAACTTGGATAAAACCAAGGTCATGTTCAATGAACATGTTCTACCGGAACCGATTTCAGTACACGGCACCGTTCTCGAAGTTGTTAAAAAATACGTATACCTTGGGCAGACATTGCAGTGGGTAGAAACAACTTCGAGGACGAGGTGAACAGAAGAATTCAGCTGGGTTGGGCAGCATTTGGGAAGTTACGTCGAGTCTTAACATCAGCGATCCCACAGTGCCTGAAGACAAAGGTCTTCAATCAGTGTGTCCTACCTGTAATGACATACGGAGCTGAGACGTGGACACTGACGGCACGGCTGGCCCACAAGCTCAAAGTCGCACAGCGTGCTATGGAAAGGGCTATGCTCGGCGTTTCTCTGAAGGATCGAATCAGAAATGAAGTGATCCGACAGAGAACCAAAGTCATCGACATAGCTCATCGTTTTAGCAAGCTGAAGTGGCAGTGGGCCGGCCATATTTGCCGTAGAACCGATGACCGTTGGGGAAAACGAGTTCTCGAGTGGAGACCGCGTCTCGGCAAACGGAGTGTAGGACGCCCTCAGGCAAGGTGGACTGATGATATACGCAAGATGGCTGGCAGAAGCTGGATGCGAGAAGCCGAAAACAGATCACAGTGGCGTGCAATTGGAGAGGCCTATGTCCAGCAGTGGACAAGTATGGGCTGATGATGATGATGATGATTCACCGTAATCCCATAAAGAATACAATTTGATAAAGACTCGACCAGCTAGTACTTAAGAATGATATCACATAGCAGTAGTATCACATATTAGAACTCATCCACCAAGTTAACAAATAAATTGATAGTGTTTCATTACTGTCCTTAAACTGAAACAGTCATAAAATGTATATGACTTCAACGGAATCTAAACCGAACAAAGGAAATAACATTTCAGTCAAATCAAATAGTTTATTTCTTCATTGTTATAAGTGCTATTACATACAGGTTCACAGTAGTATAACATAAAGCTTGATGAATGTTCTTAATGATTTTAAAAACAAAAGTAAACATCCCCACAACAGTCCGTCCTTGTATAAAGTTTAAATAGAGGAATCCGAAGAACTTGTATTGGGAATTCTTCTTCTCTTTGGCGTTCTCGCACTCTACTAGGCTACGCTGAGCATCTTGACATCGTTTTGAACTGAAAAGATAGTAAAAATTCAATAAACACAAATTTTAAAACAATGGCCTAAAGGAACCATTTTTACACAAGTCAGGTATACTCACTTGGCACTGGTGACAATTTCCATTTGATCCAGTTGCTGGGGTGTCTGAGCATCTTCTTGAAATAGGGAAAACTGTGTAAGAAACTAAGAAATCATAATATTTTGTTCAACTATAAATGTTTTTTTTTCTTTTTTGGCACTTCTGACAGTGACAACTCCCATTTTGATTGAAGAAATTAGCAAGATTGACACTTTCATCAGTTTGAAAGACGATTCTGCGTTCCACAATTGCATTTTCAGGGTAAAATTTCGTATGTAGATATTCGATTCATATTAATGGCAACACTTACCAAACTTCTAGTATACTACGAGTATAGTAAGAGTATAGTACGAGCACGATTATACTTTTTACTAAGAGAATACCCTTTTTATTTTCGCTCGCGCTCTACTCGTACTATAATCGCAATCGCTCTACTAGTAATGTTATTTAGCAGACTTGACACCCTGGGGTTCAATGCAATAACCACCTTATAAGGGGTCTGTCACTTTGTATGAAAATTATGCAACGCTTAAACGACCCGAGACCCTAGTTTAGCCAGTGTGTAAGGAAAAAAATGGCCGCACTACATTTTTACCTGAACAGCTGTGACCAAATAAATTATCGTACGTAATGAAATAGATACGAAATGGATATCTTATATTTTGGTTGAATCTGCAAGAAAGCCCATAGCATACACTAGGTTGAATCAAAAGGGTTAGGGGCGTCGTCCTCGTCCCAAAGCTAAAACTGGGACGAGTTACTACCCATGTGATTTTGTTAATGGTCGTTTGGCCCATAGCGGTTTAGTATGGTGGGCCCATCTATACCACCGCCCAAACTATCAGGAGTTAGATTGGTCTACCACCCCAGCAATTTAAATTGAACTAAGGAGAAAAAGGAAACCAAATGAGGTAGGTAATAATCATCATTTTTATTCTAAGATACCTAGTATAAATTACGTTTGTAAAACACAGCAGCATGTAAATAAATATCAATTGGACACAAAATATTGCACAGTCCTCGATGGCTTTCTATTGAGAAATTAACGTAAAGTAAAAGTACCCTCCAAAAATTATATTCAACTTTAAAAAAATCGTTCTAAAATCTTATCACCACTTTGTAAAGTAATAATTTTAATTTAATTTATACCTAGGAATCTTAGAATAAAAATGATGATTATTTACCTACCTCATTTGTTTTCTTTTTCTTGTTTTCTTTAGTTCAATTTAATTGTGGGGGGTGGTAGGACCAATCAACTCCTGATAGTTTGGCGGTGGTATAATGGGCCCACATACAAAACCGCTATGGGCCCAAACGACCATTAACAAAATCACATGGGTAGTACTCGTCCCAGTTTCTAGTTTGGGACGAGGACGACTTGCCCCCTAACCCAAATAAAAAAGCTAGAAAGCCCATAAAATACATTAACACACACAGTAGTAAGAATTGCAATAGCAATTGTGTAGGTAGGCCAATACAGCTTCATTCGTTACTATTTTAACTGGTTATAGTGGAGTATTATTTATACCTACTTATCACCAACTACAGGCAAGGATATAGCGAACCTGTTTGCACACAATTTCTCTTCGGTATATGTAAATACCAACACTGCCTCGTCTGTTTCCTCTCCCCCATCTGCGACTTCTAACTCCAATACTATTGGCAATATTCAGTTCTCTGTAAATCAAGTTTTTATGAAGTTAAAAAGAGTAGCGCCTACCATGTGTGCTGGTCCGGATGGTCTGCCAGGTATTCTTATTCGGGAATGCGCGGAGGGACTTGCATATCCCTTGTGTTTGATTTTTAATAAATCTTTGGAGACTGGTAGTTTTCTCACCTTGTGGAAGAAAGCACTAATTGTTCCGGTTTTAAAATCTGGTGATAAGGCTAAAGTTGATAATTATAGGCCTATCTCAATTTTGTGCATTTTTTCAAAAATTTTTGAGTCTCTCTTGGTGCCCCTTTTTAACTGGCATTTTCGCAATGTGATCACACCTCACCAACATGGGTTTATGTCCCGTCGTTCCACCGTGACGAATTTAACCTGTTTCACTTCCGATATAGCAGAGTCAGTTGACCGCCGTTTTCCAGTTGATGCCATATACAGCGACTTTTCGAAGGCCTTTGATCGCGTTAATCATTTCGTTCTTATACAGAAACTGTCGTCATATTTATCACATGATCTTCTTAAATGGTGCGCGTCTTACCTCACCAGTCGAACGTCGAAAGTTGTTATTAATGGATCAGCCTCTGAGGAGTACGATACCCCCTCTGGAGTACCACTGGAGTACCACAGGGGTCTCATTTAGGACCGATATTCTTCAATATTTTTATTAATGACATTATCGACAGTGTCAAATCGAAGTGTTACTTGTTTGCTGACGATTTAAAAATCCTTCGAGAAATCAAGTCACCCGCAGATTCCTCACTGCTTCAAGAGGATTTGAATAGGATTGCTCTATGGTGTAAAGGTAATCACATGATTCTTAATGTGAATAAATGTTATTCTATTCGGTTTACTCGAAATAAAGAATGTTTGAGTCCACCATACTACATAGACGGAATAAAATTAAAATGTGTCCCGGAGATCAAGGATTTGGGCGTAATACTCGACTCTAAATTACGGTTTCATTTGCACATTGATTCGTTGGTCACTAAGTGCTTTAAAACTTTGGGTTTTGTTATAAGAGCATGCAAAAACTTTAAGAATCCCTTTACCAAAATAATGATGTACAATACCCTGGTTAGGTCGTCGCTTGAATATGCTAGTGTAGTTTGGTCTCCCCTCTATGATGTGCATATAAAGGATACAAAAACGATTTTTATGGCATCTCTCCTTTCAATGTAACTTGGCTAAAACACTGCCTACATACAGGGATCGTTTGAACCACTTTTCCATGAGCAGTCTTGTCGATAGAAGAACTATGCACGACTTACTCTTTCTCTATAAGCTGGTAAACTGCAAGTTAGATTGCGCCTACTTACATGGTAGAGTTAATTTTTCATGCCCTTATAATCTACCTCGATCAGGTAAATATAAACTTTTTTCAACTGCCCAGTGTTGCTCTAACCTGGGTAGTCACACTGTCTTGAACAGAATCACCGCTGTGTTCAACCGTTTTAACCTGTCGCTTGATGTGGATATCTTCAACACTGGCATCTCTGAGTTTCGTAACAAGGTTGGGAAAGCGCTAAATACTTAGAGTGGGTTTGGGTTCGTGGCTGTTGATTAATTTATTTTTTATATTTTTATTATTTTTTGCTTTAGTTGATGTATTTGTATTTTTTTTTATTTTGCAATAATTTAGTACTTTTTTTTGTAATTATTTTCTTGTGTCTTTTCTTTTTAATTTTGTTTTTGTATTATTATTAATTATGTCCATTTAGTTTCTTTTATATCATTTTGTGGTAGCCTATAATTAAGGCAACATATTACCACGTGTTTTATTATGTGTAATTATGTTATAAATATGTGTGCTTTGTTGGCTGTCCTAAATAAATAAAATTAAAAAAAATAAATAAACTAAATAGCAATGAAAGTAACCAAACTACACCACTTCTAATGAAATATACTTTCCTACTATACAATGGAACTTGGCCCCCTTGAATGCCACCAAGCTTAATCTAAAGTCACAGCCTAGTATTCATACATAGACACATCAACCTACTACGCCTCACCACTAAACTTATTATCTTCATTGTTACCTGTAAGCATCTTAATGTGTCTGTCCTCACTTTCAAACCACGAAGGTACAAGTCAAAGGAAAGTGCAATAAAAATTGTAGTGTGTGAAGGTTACCTACCAGTTACCTACCAACTACACATTTTAGGCACATTTCCACTTTCAATATTGTTGGTGCTGACTATACTTATTCAGATACAGTTTCTGATAATATTGTCAATATCTATATTGCCTGCCTTGCAAGTCATTATCATATTGATAATCTATTTCTAAAGTTAACTGTAGGTCTTATGTAGCTTAAACCAGTGTGGCACTTCCCATGTCATTGACCAATACATATTTAATAAAACAATTTAAGTATATCAAAAATTCAATTATATTAATTTCTTTCTGAAGAAACTGGATTTCCAATTACATTTTTGCAGTGGCCAATTGTGCACTTTCTTCCCTCATTTGCAGCATTTGTAACTTCTGTTTTCCTTCTTTCTTATACATGGTATCCTTGCTCGTACTGGTAGTCCTTGCTCACTGCAATAAAAAATAGGTACAGTAATTAAAGAACCGTCTCATAATGCATTTTTATTTCACTATACCTACATATCTATGAAACAAACAACTGCGTTATTTACTGAACAACTTGGGTGTCTATATTGCATGTAATGTATATGTACCTACTTATTTATAGATATTCTTAGAAACTTTAGCAGCACACCTTCTGATTCTGTCAAGTTGTAGGTATATTTATTTACCAGATGATTTGTGGTTTACTGCTCTGTGGGCACCTTCCCTGTTTAGGATTTTTGGTATAATTGTGTATCCATGTCTAAGCCATATGAATGTGGTACTTACGTATCAGTATTATAAGTAGGGGTCTACTTATTGATCTTTTTACTTTACTTATCACTTGTAAAATACTGTTCTACTAACCTTTAATGTACACTTTCAATCTCTATGCTCCCCATTAGATTTTGTTTGTATTTAATAAAGTAGGTAACTTATTGTAATTTTGTTTGAAGTAGGCGAGTTCTGTAAAAAAAACATACAAAGATGTAAGTGTTTGATAGGGCAAATAGTTACATATTATATTGGTAGACAGGTATACCTAGGTTTTACAAGGAATTTTGATAATATTATTGAATTTATGCACATAGAAACAAACCTTGGTCCGGGGGTAGGGTTAGGGGCGCAAATATAGTACATATAGTATAGTAGAATCTCTGTCACGTCGATTATTTTTGTTTTCCATCACACAGCCGGATCAACATTGGAAATACACACAGAGTAAACAACGATTAAAGTAGGTACTGTGTACACTTATCGTTACATTTTTTAAAATAAAATTGATAAAACTTCCATCCATTTTCATGTCCTTTATTTTGATTTCATGCCAAAATAGGTTACTGAACCCGAATCTAAATTTCGTTCAGGAACTGAATTTGAGAAATACGATTGGTGATTAGATTATCGATATATGTATAGTAGGTACTGTAAATAATAGCAGGAAATAGAAAATACATTACTTTCAAAGCAATTGTCGATTAATTATAGCCTCAAATGTTTAAATAAAGAAATAAACTCAATGTTGTGTTTCTTTAGAAACAAATCTTACGTTTTGGAACGAAACATTTCCTTAGCCGATAGGTCCAAATCTCTATGGTATATGTCAAAACCTAATGTCGACCACACACGGTGTCATAAGTTAATATAATAGTTATACAGTCCTCATCAGGTCATTATTAGTCACGCGTCGTATACAATATTTTAGCACATGCAGGTTTATGCATGTTTAGTTATTTAAGTGTTAAATGGTTGTATAACTTTTT
>SJJU01071297.1:0-15263 GCA_012932125.1 Conopomorpha cramerella | reverse complement strand
CTGCCGTGATTTTTAAAAAAGCCGTCATCTGACAATATTCACTTTCGAGATAATCGCAAAAGCAGTTTCCATTTTAGTAAATTAATTGTATTACTTGATAACGATTTGACTGCTTTTCATGAACATAATATTTCAGGAACTAGAAGGAATAGGACAAATACGATTAAATAGGAACACGCGCCTTTTTCTCCTCATACAGCTAAATAACCCAATATCGGTGATATGTCAGAAAACTGCCTTTGTTGTGGTTTAACTCACAGAGAGCGCTGCTGCCCGTCCTCTGAAGAGTTTCCTCGGTCGCCTCTTACGACGACTACGACTTGAAATGTTGGGCTGACACATGTGTTATTTTCGCCGTCACCACACGACTTAAACAAATTTGTGAACTGGAACTATAAAATTACAGAATGTTTCATATTTATTCTAAATTTACCTATTGAACTGTACCTACCCTAACTGTAATGTGTGATGTTTTCCTCCAGCGTAAGAGACCTGTGTGGACGCGTAAATGGAAATCAATTCAATTGTTACTCGCTACCTGAAATTGAATCCACTTCGAGATCTTTTAGAACCTTCACCGGAGTTTCCGGTCTGCTTACGTAATAATTAATTTTAGAAATTCTAAATAAAACAAAAGACAATCATGTTTAAACATGTTAATGATGTTTAAACGTGTTTAGACATGTTTGTCTGCCACCAAAAAAAAACAGTAAACATTTCGAAGGCAATGGAAAGGAAGAAATTATTTTTTATTTATGTTTTCTTATCTACTCTGCCTGCCTGCGAAATATGAGTTGTTGACAGCAAATATGTAGGATGTCAGGGATCACAAGAAGCTGGTTTTGATAAACATGACTGTACATATGTAGATATGATGAGGTAATCCCAAATATGTGCCACTTTATTTTTCGTTAAAATTTTGCATTTCCCGGAAAACATTACCTAAATAATTATAATTTTAACTGAGTTTGTATTTCAGAGTAGTAATTGAATATGTAGGTAACATTTTCAACGCAATATTATGCAAATTGGTTCTGTGGACAGTTTATTCAAAATGCAATGCAAATAACGACCAAACGTTTCTATTTATAACAAAGTAGTATGACGTGTCTTTCCACTCCAATGGCTTCTATTCTGTTAGAGTAATTGGACAATAAATCAGCGAAATCAATCGATAGCACGTTGGTTCGATTGATCGTTGAAAAAAGTAAAATAAAGATCAAGCTCTGCTTCAAAAGTGATATTTTATTTCATAACTTTTGTTTGCAACATGGATATGATAGCCAGTATCGTATTATCGTATTGACAGTATAATAAAAAAATATTACAAAAAAATGTCACCAAGCCAGTGACGTCCACTGCTG
This sequence comes from Conopomorpha cramerella, assembly GCA_012932125.1. NCBI lineage: Eukaryota > Metazoa > Arthropoda > Insecta > Lepidoptera > Gracillariidae > Conopomorpha > Conopomorpha cramerella. The sequence goes on along the minus strand of SJJU01071297.1, from coordinate 13,899 downwards.
AGTCTACTCCAAGGTTCACCGGTGGTAGTACCGAAAAGGGTGTTTCAGACACAGCCTGTATTTCTATTTTTATTTGTGAACTAAAACATTAATTTTATTCAGATCTTAACAATAGTTAACACATCTCAATATGCTGGACATCCAATTAATAGTCAGCCCAATTAGGAAAATTCCTTGAACGAAGATGGCCGAAGGGGTCGGGTGAGTAAGTGCGAAGGGGGATAAGTGCTTTCTCCTAGTTGTGGTCATTTATTAGTTTAATTAAATCTTCGTCCTCACCCACACGGTCTCATGTATATACAAACTGTTGCATTCCACTCAGGTGTTAAGTAAAGTGAAGTGAATAGTGGAGTTTCCTCGGGAAATACGGTAGTCTTTATTGTTATTTTGTTCGGTCACGCCAACAACCTCACTCATTGTGACCGGAGTTTATATTCTAGCAAAACTCTAGGGTTAGATATTGTGGAGAATAAATATAGCTTACAGAATCTGACTGGAAGATTGCAATATTGAAAACGGCAATTCATTTTTCATTATTACCTACCCTTGCAGTTTTCGATGGAATCTAAGTTTATGCGTAGGTAAGGGAGGACACGTCATCTTCGGAGGGCCATAACCAGTGAAATGTGGTAATTCCCAGAATACCGACGAACATTCTTTCGGGTCGTGGGGAGAAAAAGGAAAGGCACCGCTTTGACACTAACGGCACTCTAAATTTCCTCTGAATAGATAAGATAGCGTTCTTTTAATATGATATTCGCTTTGCCGCTAGTTTTTTTTTACTGCTAATATAAAAAAGTTCGGCGCATTAAGTTACAGAACTTTCTTGCGGCGAGCCGCGACCTCGATAATCTTCATTGAAAATTCATTACAGAGTTGTACTGTAGCGTGTGTGATACAACCACACGATATAATTTATTCGATTCTGTTGTGGGTTTAGATTCTATCAGATACGTACTGCGGTCGGATTGTGATGTTTTGAAACCGCTTACAGTTTTCAGTTGCGTTTGCGACAATTGTTAGTAAATAAAAAATGTGCCGAACAACTAAAACAGAAAGTAGTTTACATGTCAACATATGTCCTTCTGGGGCGACCTCTACTCACCCGGCCCATTACATCACCCATATAAATCTCTTTCGTCCATCGACTTTCATCCATTCTCTCCATATGCCCAAACCACCGAAGCATGCCCTTTTCAATCTTGGTCACTACATTTTCCTTCAAACCGCAACTTTCTCTTATCACACTATTCCTTATCCTGTCATTCAATGTCACGCCTTTCATGCTCCGCAATGACCGCATTTCTACGGCATTGACTTTACTTTATGCTTCTTCTGCCATACCCAACTTTCACTCCCGTACATTAAGGTAGGTGCCAGTACAGCGTCATGGACAGCCAATCTGGCCTTTTTCGACATGAATTGGCTCTCCATAACACTGCGAAGGGCACCGTTAACCTTATTACCCGCACTCACTCTGATGTATGAATGTAGATGAAGCGAAAGGGGTATGTCAGGACCGTGACAAATGGAGATCTGTAGTCTCTGCCTACCCCTCTGGGAGACAGGCGTGAAGTGTATGTATGTATGTAATTTACATGCAACAACACTAAGTACTACCTACACATGGCAAAATAATCCAACACCATCGAAGTAGTCAAATGAACTATTTAAGAAACTTATTTATGTTTATACGACCACGCCCGCAAAGTTCGAACGCAAAAGGTACTTATTTTCCGATACTAGTAGATTGGTCGAACGCAAACTGTGAAATATTCACACAAGCCTGTGTTTGGTTCGCGGCCTCTGACCTGATTCGACAGATTACAGTCAATAGGATTTCAATCCTTACACAGAACAAAGGGTCGAAATATTTTACTGTTAGCTGTATTTTCACTTTATGCGCAAAGCAGCCACTCCGGCCTGTCCCGGATGTGTTTTACTTACTGTTTGAACGTCTAGCCTCAAATACAGTTGAACCATTAATCCTCTCTTTGTATGTATCAAGGGAGAAAATATTTTTTCCGTGCGGCCCAACGTACTGCAGTGGTCGCATTGTGTGATGGCTGAAGCTTAGCGAGATGTCCTCAAAAGCCTTTTGTTGAGCACTGTCCGTTGTTTATTGGAGCTAATTTTGATTTGGATTTTCAGGTCTGTAGAAACTGTGGCATGTTATTGTTACTATTATTCAGCATACATTCCGACGTATTAAGTTGCCGTATGTAGTACGTAACAGCAATCAAATTTCATAATTGAATAGTCAAACATCCGTTCAAACTCCAATATGGTTGAGTTGCATCAGAACACGTAACTATGTTAACTGGTTTCCTACAGCCTACATAACTACAAGTTATATACAGTCCCAGTCTTACGCTGCGTCTTTGAATTGCGTCATTTCCAATACAAGTTACACATATACATACATCAAACGTGGTAATGTACCTAAATAAAAACATATATTTATAACATATATTTTATCAGTATGAACAAGCGTTTAATCACCATCCTGCCTGATGTTAAGCAGCGATGTGGTTTGATAGAAAAATATGCATACTTCGATGCCAACTCGATCACACATAACTGTTGTACCTAGTACAGCCGTTCGTCTCTCGATATTTTCTGTAATACAGTGCTTACTGAAAATATCGGAAGACCAGCAGCGGCGGTACGAGGTACTTAGGAAGCTAATAAAGCACACTTGGTAAGAGGTAGCGGTGCGAGTCGCAAGATACAGATAAATCATATCCCGTGTATCAGTGAGCGGACGTCGCCATCTGATAATACGCTAAGCGGGCGGAGAGTCGCAGCGGCGGTGGCGGCGGTGGCGGCGTCGCTAGCAACGAGATTTACGATATCAAAGCCCTACTCTTTGATCTGTAGGGTGAGAATGCGATACGAGCTGGAGCAGGGACAATATTCTGTACTAACCATAATATAATGATTCGACATTATTACTCGTAGACCCACGCTTATCTCCGGTTTCCTTGCGGCGTTTTTAGTTGTCACGTTAAGTTGAAACAGTGGGATTGTAAACAAAGACTCAACTACTTACAACAAAAGAGAACCTTACTCTTGAACACTTTACTTGCATGTCAGAGGGATGGTCAGATACAATGAATCAGTACATGTTACGGCCCCGGATAACCTCATTCGTTTCATACATTTTTAAAGACAGTTACAGTTTTTGGGTAGGTTCTATTCATAATATCGTCTTCCTTTATTTTAATTCATTCATTAAAAAATATTTTATCTTATCAACAAGCTACCTAATACAGATAAAATTGGGTGAGTAGGGGCCGTCCCAGAAGAACATTCCTTGATCAGATTCGCGATGTCCTTAAGGAGGTTACGGCGTACTACTACTGGCTACTACTGGTTACCGAAAACCAGTGAGCATGTAAGAAGAAATGTATGGATGTGGAAGAGGCGAAAGAAATTTGCCAGGATCGTAACAAGTGGAGGTCCTTGATCTCTGCTTACCGGTCTGTTAATACAGATACAATTGTCATAGTAAATATACTGTACAGTTTGTAAAATTTAAGTAAACGTACACATGCGAATACTTCTTTAAACAATCAACCAATAATACAGTAACTACAACAATACATAGTTTCATCATAAAACATGAAACTGATGCCGAATTAACTCGCAAAGGGAAGTGTTTCAAGTTTATTTGCACAAACGATGAATGCAAATACACAAACACACGCGTCCTAGGATCTAGGCCAACAGGGAGATGAGGTAAGTATCGTATCGTAATCCGTTTAAAGAGTAGCGATACGTACGTACGTAGATCCCGAGGCGAGACGTGCACTGAACTGTAGTAAATTCAGTAATCTGCGTAAGCAACGACGCCTAGAGCTAGTACCCGTCACCCGCCGCCGCCGCCACCGCCGTCGCGTGAAGGCTGCGAAGCGACTGACGGTAACATAAATACATACACTCACGTTTATAAACGCCAATAGGGGATCGACAAAAACAAAGACTCACAAGAACCCTTCGGCCACATCAATACATATTTTAGAACAAAGTCGTCTTCCACTGTCTGTCCCTATGTAGCATACATAAAAAACATACATAAATCTATAAACTACGCAACAGATTAAGATGCAGTTTTCTTTGCAAATAAAGAGATTCTTAAGGGCCTATTTCTCTTTTTGACGTCATCATCGCTGCATACAAAATCGCTTTCATATACGTATTATCACACACACATAGACAGGTATACAAAATGTCTGTTTTGATATTAAAAGTAATTTTCGGAAATTTTGTGTACATGTCAAATGAAAAGTGTTTCGTTCAAATTTCTTTCAATATTAGGTAGTTCGGGTAATACACACATTAACATGGTCTAGGAATATTCCAAACATAATTATCTAAAATCATAGTAGCTTTTTGTTAAGACCTATACATTGAAATATACCTTATTTAATATACGATTTAATCTGATAATAATCTTTTGGTTAATAATAATATTTTTTTAAATTTAGAAGAAGAAAATCTTCAAGTATTAATTTATTTTTTAAAACATCACAACCCAGGGCGTGTCTATTCTCAGCAAAAAGGAGCCCAATTCATTTGGCTCCCACTTTTCAGGATGTACCCCTGCCTACAGCCAATCGGCTGGAGCTTTTAGGTATGACGTTAACCCCCAACCTCAACTTTGGCTTCTAAGGTATATTGGGCATCCTCTCGAAGGTGCGACGGAATTTAACACCAGGACAGTTGCTCACATTGTGCCAAGCATAAGTTCGATCGTGTATGGAATACTGCTTTCATCTTTGGGACGAATCAGAAAAAGACCAGCTTGAGGCTCTGAAGACAATAAAGAGGCGTGCTAGAAGACCCATAGGTTACGACAGGTTTGTATCAGGGATAATCCCACCACCACCCAAGCCCTGCCTGCCTCTCGGCGTACGGGCCATTCTCTGGAGACGTGCGCATCTACTTGCTTTTGCCTCTTTTCAACGCACACGTTTTCTTGACTCCATACAAATTATCTTTATCCGTCCCTTTACGTTACGACAGGTTGTTTGATGCTCGACTACAAAGCCTAGAACATCCCCGCAAGGTTACGTGCCTATATGTCTTCTATCGGGTGCAGTTTGGAGAGTGCGCTACGGAGTTGCATAACCTAACCCCCATCGCGTTTTTACAATAGGACAACCAGGAGAACGGCAAAACGTCATCCATACCAGGTGGATATACCATTAACGCGAACCGCCAGGATGTGGAATTACTTCCCGGAGTCTATGTTTCCTGCGCAGTACAGTCTGAAGGTCTTCAAGTTGCGGGTGAATAGGTCCCTTATGAACAAGTGTGCTCCATCGTCGACCACATCGCTGCTTAACATCAGGTAGGATAGTGGTCAAAAGCTTGTTCATTTCGTTTTAAAAAAACCTGAATTATACATTTACAAAAAAAAAAATCTGTGGAGTGGCACCTAAGTCATTCCTGACACATCTGCAGCGGTTCTGAATACTCAAAACAAGGGTGTCAATTTTCTGTCTTGGAATACTGTTTCCAGTCTTTATGATGAAGATGCCAGATAAGCTGGTTTTCATGTTCAGGGAAATTCTGGAGAGCTCTTTTCTGAAGCATATCGTAAGGATGCTCCATTGAATCAGGGTAAATCAGGGGATTGAGCAGGTTAGTCTAAAGGCTAGATATCGTGCTGTTGTAACCAATTTGTAATGATACGCGCCGTATGTGGACTGGCATTGTCGTGCATTAGCTGAAAATTTGCCGTCTGTGGGGCAAGATTACAGGCTCACCTCGGCTCGCGCACCTCATCGCGGTATTTTAGAGCAGTCATATTGCCTTAAATCCAAACGAGGTCCGTTTTACCGTCAAGACAGACGAATTCCTGCCCAAACCATAATTGTGCCAACTTGATATGAATGAAGTTGTTGTGGGTGCTGGAGTTTCATGTCCACTGCTCTTAACATTCGTTCCTGGTCAAGTGTCTACGTGACATGATTAAATGAACACAAAGATTTATAGAAGTTTATGGAGTTTTAATCAAGTCATAAGTGTTTGGCTTAGTTTTTCTTCTTCTTCTACTAAGTTTTTTTTTTAAAACTTCATCCAAGAGATTATTGTCAGATTAGATAGGCTATTTATTAAATGAGGTTTATTTTAATGTATAGGTGTCTTAACACAAAGTTAATATAATTTTAGACATTTAGGTTTGATTGAAATATCCCTAGACCATAGAGAAAACGTGTGCGTTGAAAAGAGGCAAAAGCAAGTAGATGCGCACGTCTCCAGAGAATGGCCCGGACGCCGAGAGGCAGGTAGTGCTTGGGTGGTGGTGGGATTATCCCTGAAAACATCCCTAGACCATGTTCATGTGTGTATGTACCAGTTCAATGAATGCCTTCATTTGCAACCGCTGTTATCTACTTGCGTGAAATCGACATCAAATTTAGCTCCAAAAATCAAAACGCCAGTGGGTAAATGCTATTTTATAGGCAATTTGCTGCTCGAACTGGTAACATCAAGAAGCTGTACAGATGCAGCAGATGTCCAGCTGGGATGAACCGGAAGGAGCCTAGGAGTTTCAGGTCGTTGTTGGGGTTAGATTGGGTAGGACTAGAGATGGGTTTCTATCCGAGTATTTATCCGCTGGAGGATAAATATCCATAAATACTCGTATTTACTCGAGTATTTATCCAAAGTGAGAGTAAATATTTTGCTTCTGTTCTTTTAAAAAAACAGGATTGGCGTTGACTTGGTCGCTTGATTGCGTATTTATACAATTATTTATTGTTTTATTACTATTAAATTAATTACTTAATTAATGTTTTTAAGTAATATATCTATTTTATACAAATCAAAGTCACTTTTCGTTGTCATATCATAACTCCGGAACGGGTGGACCGATTTCGCTAATTCTTTCTATGTTGTGCTCATTAATGACAGAAGAAGGTTCTTATAAAAGAAAAAAATGACATCCACTGCAGGGCACAGGCCACCCTAGATGTTCATATTAATAGTTAAGACAGGACAACGTCTGTCGAGTCCACTAGTATAATTATAATTTATGTATGGTCCATTTATTGTACGCGTAGGTCTAACTGTTTTATTTTATTATTGTAATTATTATTATATTATCTATCTATCTTATATATTAAAAATCAATGCCACTTTTCGTTGTCATGGTATAACTCTGGAACGGGTGGACAGATTTCGCTAATTTTTCTTTTGTTGTGCTTATTAATGATAGGAGAAGGTTCTTATGAAAGCAAAAAATTACATCCACTGCTGGGCACAGGCCACCCGGGAAGTTGTACTAATTTTAATATTCATATTAATAGTTAAGACAGGACAACGTCTGTCGAGTCCACTAGTATTATTATAATTATAGTGTATATCGCCCCTCTCACTGAGTGCCGGCGGAAGACCAGCGTCACGAGTAACTGAGATTTGATGCTGAGCTGGAGTCTCCTCTTCGCTGACAAGCACAGCCACACCGTGGCTATTGATTTGTGATTGTGTACCTATTTTTTATTTTCATATTGTTTAATTTTTATGTGTATTAATTTGTGCTTGTCAGTCTTGTCATTTCGAGATATCACTCTTTCGCGAAACGTTGCTACTTTTATGAGGAAGTTTTATGGAAGCTATTTGATGTGTGTCTTTAAATTATGAACTCTGGCGCACCGGGCCGGATATCCGTTTATTGGGCGGCAGTGTGTCGGATATCCGGTTATTGGCCACCAGTACGTCGGATATCCGGGCATCGGGGGAAATCCGGCCGGATATCCGGTTATTAGATGACATCCGGCCGGATTGTGAAAACCCTGACTGATTTACCGGCCGGATAAGCTGGATACCAGATAGACCCGGATATCCGGTTATAGATCGACGTGAAATATCAACCGAGCAAGCCAGAAACCGGGTAGGGCTGATATCCGGTTATATTCAGCCGGATATCCTGTTATTGGGTGACATCCGGCTGGATTGTGAAAATCCGGACTGTTTTATCGGCCGGATAAGCCGGATACCGGATAGACCCGGATATCCGGTTATAGTCAGGCATCCGGCCGGACTGTGATTAATCGTTCGGTAAACCGGATAGAGCCGGATATCCATTCCAACTCAAAATTGTTCATGTTAATGCCCACCTACTCATTGACCTATGATAGACTTATTTCTTATTTTTTTTATTTCTTATTTATTGGTCCAGTACCTAATTACTGAGTTGGTGATACATTTTTTTATATACCTACTTACATTTTATATATACCGCCTATTTTCATTTATCACGTTCCTGAATACCACGGGTATGTCCTTATACCTTTTAGCTTCATCTCCATTCATATATAATATCTGGTTTCGAGTACTTTTCATGTCATCTTTCGTCAAGACATGACTAATTTGGGTGATGTATGTCCTTTTGGAGCCATCTCTGCCCTACCCGACCCGTTCCATCACCCATATCATCAATTTTCATCACGAATTTAATTAAAACAAGTGTAAAAAAATATTTATCCTAGGTTTTGGATAAATACTCAGTGTAAACGAGTAAATACGAGTAAATATCCATATTTATCTTTCTACTGAGTATTTATCCTTCGAGTATTTATCCGACTGCCCATCTCTAGGTAGGACACATACTAAGAGCATTGGTAATAGGCGATAGGCGGCTATATGGCCCAATAATCCCTTTGGTACTCTGCATCCCTTCGGTCGACTTTTACTAAATATGAATGAATACAATGTGGTATCATTATTTTCACGAACTGGGCGATCACGAGGCTGGTAGAAGTAAGGATATTCCTACCTCCCTACATAATTAAATTGTTCGTAATGTTTATTAACTTCCAATTAAACAATTCACAAGCATTATTTAAAGGATTTATTTTCTTCTGTCTTTCTTCCAGTTGAATAAAATTATTGGTTCGTTTTCTGCACAGAGTTAAACAAGTAGTCAGCTTAACAGCTTAAAACACTTATCGACTTCAGGTTTATCAGGCAACACTGTTTTCTAGATTGATTAAATTTTCGTTTTCGACTCTGAAAAAAAAAACGGATTATATGAGTTACTGTATATCACTTTACAATACAAAAAACGAAAATTAAATTGAACACGATTGTACTCCCATGCCTTATACTAAATGACATAATACTATGCTACCAACGTGAAAATATACCCGATTTTGAGGGTGACGCTTTATTGTCATATAAATTTTATTTGATATGGTTATACGTCAAAGTAAAAGGAAATGGATGTTTGTTTACAGATTTCTTTGGACTCTTTTTTATCATCTATACAAGAAAACGACCATGAATCGTACAGACTATAATACTGTCATCAATTCCTGACAAAGAATAGTGTATGAAATATAGGTACTTACTCAGAAATATATCCAAAAAGTGCACTGCACACATGCAAATTATTTAGAGAAAAATTGGGCGTGACCGTGCTTCTAGGACGGCATCCAGCCGCGGACTGACGGGATTGAAGTTGTCAACGCGATGGCACAACAACATTTTTGTATGAGATTTTTTGTCAGTTGAATTATTTTACAAAATGATGTATTTTTCTGACTACATTTTGAAAAAGCGCTTCTATTTGAATTTAGTTGAAGTATTGTACGATTAGTTCCACATACTCCGTAGCTCAGGGAACAGCCGTAGACCTCTGTGTTAGGCCCCGCGTTTGACCTTTTTTTGGTCAAAATCGCCAAACGAGGTTCAGCATTTTCGTATTTTTGGATGAATTATGAATTATTTTTGAAAAAAGCTCTCTATTTGAATCGAGATGAAGAAATGCTCTATCTAATGTATATCAGCATTTATCGTATACGTGTACACAGCAGCCTGTGCTGGGCCTGCAAAATAGGCAAATTCAAGAATTCCCCCTTAAATAATGTTTATATGTGTTTATACATGCATTTAATAGCATGGAAACACTGTTAATAATCTATATTGGGAAAACAACGTTTGCGGGGCCAACTAGTTTAGAATTCTAAAGAATTAGGAATGTCAATGTAGGCCTTCAGTTACAAGTTAGCTTATAGCCTGTATACACCTAAAACTGTAGATCCCATAGTCGAAAAGGCACAAGACCGATCGCAGTAGGATGTTATCTTCACAGTAAATAAACTTCCTTTCTTTTTACTCAAAGAGTATTAAGAGGGATAGTATACGATGATTCCGTCGAAAATCCTGGGGCTCAATAGTAATTATGTTGTTTTCTTAAAAGATTTCTTACGTTTTTCCTCTGTGTAAAACTTCCGAGCTTTTGGAAACAGTCAGTCAGTTCCGTAGTTGGACGGAACTCAATTAATTTCACAAAAAAAACACTTAGTACTGCATTATTTTTTAGTTACTTTATCATATTATTTAGTATCATTAAAATTATAAATGAAACGCACTGTTGCTTCGAGACAGACTGACAAAGAGAAGTTTTTATTTCTTAAAAACACACTCCTTCATTCATTCATTCTTTGTTTATAACTAAGGATAATAGATGGAGCCACTGTCATTTCGATAACAATCAACACCCCCACTTATCAAAATGATACAGACATCCATTTACATCTAATTTACTTATCTATGTTAGGCTTATAGTTCTTTACATTCTGTATGCCCAACAATTCTATAAAATAGAAATGTTTTACTCTATTCAGACCTTTGGTAAACAGGTCTGCTGGCATTTCAGCTGTCTCCAAATATTTCAGTTCTACTATTCCATCATTAACACATTCTCTACTAAAATGGTAGCGTATATCTATATGCTTTGTTCTTTTATTAAATACATTATTTGAGGACAGCTTAAGTGCACCTTGATTATCATTATGTAATGTTATAGTGTATGAGTAATCATTAATTTCCTTTAACAAATTAATTAAGTAAACAGACTCTCTACATGCTTCAGCTATACCCATGTATTCAGCTTCCGTACTTGAGAGTGCAACAGTTTTCTGTTTCCTTGCCTCCCATGAAATAACACTTCCGGCCAACATAAAACATAGACCTGTATAGGACCGTCTGTCCACAATATTATTGCCCCAATCTGAATCAACAAACCCTTCTAATTTTGAATTACCCTTTTTAGTATATACTAATCCAAAATGTTTAGTTTTTTTAAGATATCTTAAGATTCTTTTAGCATATGACCAAGTTTCATTAGTACAGCAATTATTAAATTGACTCAAGAAGTTTACAGAAAAGGCTATATCTGGTCTAGTCAGCACTGCTAAATACATGAGCCCGCCAATTAGTTGCTGATAAGTTAATTGTCTTTCACAATTTTTACTTTCTGGGTTAATTTTTAATTTAGTCTCTAAAGGTGTATCAGCCTCTTTACAATCTGCCATGTTGAATCTATTTAACAACTGATCAACATAATTTTCCTGGCTTAAAGTAACTATGCCCTCAACTTTATCAACATTTACAGTCATACCTAAACAATTTTTAACTTGTCCCAAATCCTTAATTTTAAATTTAGAAGACAATACCTTTTTTAATTTATCACACTCAATATTATCATTACTAAACACAAAAAAATCATCGACATACAAAGCTACTACTGTCTTCTTACTATCCTTACTTTTAGTATACAAACAAGGTTCCAATTTAGAGCGTGTATAGCCAATACTGATGAGACATTCATCAACCTTCTTATACCAGGCTCTCGAAGACTGTTTAAGCCCATAAATGGCTCTATTCAACTTTAGAATTTTATTACTACTCTGAGAACCAAAATAATAATCCGGTGGTTGCATATAAATTGTCTCTTCGAGGTCCCCATTAAGGAAAGCTGTAGTTACATCTAAGTGTGTGATGTCTAATCCAAGTTTAACTGATAATGCAAACAATAGTCTCAGGGTCGAATGTCTTACTACTGGAGAAAAGGTTTCTGAGTAGTCCACATTTTTCTTCTGCATGTAGCCCTTGGCTACCAAACGAGCACGGTAACGAACACTATTATTATTATCTAACTTTTTGCGCAATACCCACTTACACTTCACTACACTTATTTTGTCTTTGGGCACATCCACTAATACCCACGCATTATTATCTTCAAAACTCTGAAGTTCTTCTTTAACTGCTAATAACCATTGTTCTTTTTCATCCCCTTGTAAAGCCTCTTCTAAGGTTAGGCCAATGGCATCATCAAATTCCTCTTCCGGAACACACATACTGGACATTCCATACCTTTCTGGCATCTTTCTGGTTCTCATTGGTCTGACTCTCTGCTTAGGTACTTCATATGCATCCTCATAATCACTAGGAGTATAAGAGCTATCTGTATCATCTAATGTTTGTTCCATCAGTGTGTCCTCATCTTTAATTTCTTCTGGGTCTAAGTGATTTTCATCAGTTATATCCCCCACTGAAAGAGAGTTTTCTTCACTTTCGATAACTGGTAACTGAATCTCCGGGTCCTTATCAATTTCCATGACAATGACGTCTCTGCTCGTAGTCACACGCTTAGTTCGAGGATTATATACTCTGTAGCCTTTGATGTCATCTGGATAGCCGACAAGAATCTGCTTCTCAGACTTTCTGTCCCACTTCTGCCGTTTTTCTTTAGCCGTGTGGACCATAACACTGCTGCCAAATATCCGTAAGTGACTTATATCAGGCTTACGCCCTGTCCAGAATTCATAAGGAGTCTTTTCATTTAAGGCAGGTAGTGCAGTACGATTTTGTAAATAGACTGCTGTGTTAGTTGCCTCTGCCCAGAATTCTTTGCCCAAATTCGCATCGAACAATAAGCATCTTGCTTTTTCTATTATTGTGCGATTATTTCTTTCCGATAAACCATTCTGCTCAGGTGTATACGGGTTACTTCTTTGGTGAATGATACCTTCTCTCTTAAGATATAAGTCAAACTCCTTGTTACAGTACTCGCAACCATTATCGCTTCTTAATATTTTAATTTTCTTATTTGTTTGTTTATCAACCTTTGCTTTAAATTCTGCAAAACATTTCAGTGCTTCATTCTTATGCTTAATGAAATATACAAATATCATGCGGCTGTAATCATCTATAAACAGTATAAAATATCTGGAACCTGCAAGTGACTCATGCTCCATAGGCCCGCAAATATCTGTATGAATTAAATTAAGTAATTCATTACTTCTTGTACCTTCATTTGCAAATGGTAGACGACACTGTTTACCTTCACAGCAAATTGTGCATGAAGACTTGTTAATATCCACTTTCTCTTGGAGGTTCATTCCTTCCACAGCACTGGTCATTTTATTTAGATATTTACTATTAACATGTCCCAATCTGCGATGCCAAATATTGCCTGATACAGTCAGATTAACCATTACATTGTCAGATACTCTCAGTTTATAAACTCCATTGATTAACACTGCTGTTGCTACTAATTCATTGTTTTTATTAAACACTTCACAGCCATCCTGCAGAAACTGAACTTTGTTCCCGGATTTGATCAACTGGCTCACTGACAATAAATTCGTTGTCAATTCTGGAACACATACAACATCCTTCACTGGAACTTCAAATTCACATTGTTCAGTTTTTGTTACAATGGTAACATCGCCGGTACATAATACATGTAGTCTTTCACCATTAGCAACGTAGATATCTTCCATATCTCGATATTTAACATTCTTAATCCACTGTTCATTACCAACCAAATGCATACTCGCACCAGAATCAATGTACCAGTCGTATTTATTAAATTTCTGACTCATAAACACCGCACTGAACGCATTAGTTTGTTTACGCTGCGATTCTTTCGTATTATTACTGGTGTTATTTATATTCTGGCATTGATTCTTATAGTGTCCTGGTTGTTTACAACGATAACATGAGATATGACTTTTGTTGACATTGACGTTTCGATTCGCTTGACACTTCTGCGTTTTGACCATAGAGTTATTATTTTTCTTATGTTGCCATCTCTGC
>SJJU01071288.1:0-11786 GCA_012932125.1 Conopomorpha cramerella | reverse complement strand
TTCACGCCTGTCTCCCAGAGGGTAGGCAGAGACTACAGATCTCCATTTGTCACGGTCCTGACATACCCCTTTCGCTTCATCTACTTACATTCATACATCTTTTCATACATGACCTCCGGTTTCGAGTACTTTTCACGCCACCTTCGGCCAGGACATCACCAATCTGGTCTGTAGATGTCCTTCTGGGGCGACCTCTACTCACCCGGCCCATTACATCACCCATATAAATCTCTTTCGTCAATCGACTTTCATCCATTCTCTCTATATGCCCAACCCACCGAAGCATGCCCTTTTCAATCTTGGTCACTACGTCTTCCTTCAAACCGCAACTTTTCCTTATCACACTATTCCTTATCCTGTCATTCAATGTCACACCTTTCATGCTCCGCAATGACCGCATTTCTACGGCATTGACCTTACTTTTATGCTTCTTCTGCCATACCCAACTTTCACTCCCGTACATTAAGGTAGGTGCCAGTACAGCGTCATGGACAGCCATTCTTGCCTTTTTCGACATGAATTGGCTCTCCATAACACTGCGAAGGGCACCGTTAACCTTATTACCCGCACTCACTCTTCTTTCAATATCTTGTCAAACTTTCCATCACTTGTAAATAGAGATCCCAAATATACAAACTCATCCACTTGTTCAACTTTCTCACCGTCAATCATGCACTCACAAACTGTCCCTTCATTATTTTCGACTACCATAACTTTGGTCTTGCTAGCATTCACTTTCATTCCTTTCCTTTTCAATGACTCATTCATACAAATAATCATCTGCTGCAATTCATATGCCGACGGTGCAAGAAGAACTTGATCGTCAGCATATAAAAGGCATTTGATGATTAAACCACCCATATCTAGACGCCAATCACATCAATCTTTTACTGTCTAAATTAAATTATTATGGATTCGAAAACTCGGCCATTAAGTGGTTTCACAGCTATCTTTATCAGCGGAAACAACAGGTTGTTCTACTTAATTCCAATGGAAAAGCAAAATACTCTCGACAACTTCCTGTAACACGTGGTGTGCCACAGGGATCTATATTAGGTCCTCTTCTTTTTATAATATATAGCGCAGATATAGTAAGCTGCCTCAAAAATTCTTCATATCACTTGTATGCGGATGACCTGCAGATTCATATGTCTATGGCAATGGAAGAGACTACCAAGGTGGTTGGCCTTATTAACGAGGATCTGTTACGGGTATCTCTGTGGTGCAAGCAAAACAATCTGGTGCTAAATCCTAGCAAGTCCAAGTACATGATCCTCGGTACTAAAAAGCAAATCTTGGGCATTGAAAAAAATCGTCCTAATATTGTTGTATCTGACAAACCCATTGAAAGGGTGTATCAGGTACGCAATCTGGGTCTGATAGTGGACAGCCACTTGTTATTTGAGGCGCATGTGCTTGAGCTGGTAAAGAATTGTCTTTTCCGGCTAAGACTATTATACAAAGTTCGCCAATTTTTATCGGTAGATCTTAGACTGAAGCTATGTGATAGTCTTATTTTATCTAAACTCAGCTTTGGTCTTCCAGCGTACGGTCCATGTCTTCTAAAAAAGACCCATAAGCTGCTACAAAGAGTTCAGAATGGATGTGCACGGTTCTGTTACAATATCCCTCCCAGAACACATGTCACTCCCTACCTAAATCAAGGGAGGATCCTTAATATGGAAAACCGACTGAAGCTCTATTTCTCTACCCTATTGTTTGGAGTGATCAAATTTGACAAGCCCATATATTTAAGTGAGAAGCTTTCATGGAGAAGGCAGTGTAGATTGCGCTCCCAATCTCAGCCTCTTCTAACGCAACACTATAGGACCGCACCCTTTCGGGGTAGTTTTAGGTTTATGGCTACAAAGTGCTGGAACGACTTACCTCCGCCTTTGCGTTCCTGCAACACTGTCGCGACCTTTAAATTGAAGCTGCGATTACATTTGTTGGAGCAGCAGAAACTTCACTGCGGCCGTATGTAATTTCATTTTTATTTCTCATCACCCCAGTAGTAAACTTACTCATCTGTGATACCTACACTACTCCTTACACTACACAAATTTCATCGCTACATTCTTTAAGTACCTATCTATATATCTATTTCTGTACCACCTTTTATGTAGTATGTAAAGTTTAATATTAATTATTTATTGATTGAAGTAGACCTACGTATATACGTATATAATATGTGCATCTATTTTATTTATTATTTCTTTTCTCGTACAAGCATTATAATTATAAGTAGTCTAGTTATTAATTTTATATTTGTGTACCTTTGGATGGCCCTCTCTCTCAGAGTGAAGGCAGAATATCAGTTCATGTCACAGGGCACTGTGGCTTCATGCTGAGCCGGAAGCTCATTTTCGTGAACAACTGCAGCATGCATCACTGTGTTAACTTGTTTCTTTTAATTTTTTGCTAATTATTATGTGTGTGTTGTATTTGTTTATGGAAATAAATTTATGTCTATGTCTATGTCTTATCCTACTACTCACTCGGGAATCTATCCCTAAGTTTGATAGCGGACATGGCAGGATCATTAGGTAATCAGCTTTAGTGCGGTTGTTTTGAATCCAGTATTTGGAACTCTACAACTTAAGTGCTTTATGGTAGACTTACAGTCTCGTACTATCCACATTAAACGGGTCGTGGGATATTCTGATCTCATTAATGATGCTTAAGAAACCATGCTCTCAAGACATTTTCACAAGATTCTCGGGTCATGTTAACCGAAATCTATCGCAAATTCGTCAATAATGATATCAGAAGTCATGACATGAAAAACAGTGTTTCCTTATTTGAATATCTCAATGAATATAATCTGTACTGTTTTCAGTCAACCCAGGAAAACATAGGGATTGATTCGCTCATCCATCCTTATAAAATATCATCACAACGTAACGCGTGTATATCCGTGATTCGCAGGAGATGGAGCAAGCGGCGCCAAACAACGTGTACGTGATCATAGTGTTCATGCTGGTGGGCATCGCGCTGCAGATCAGCGCCATGATCGTGTCGCGGCGGCTGTGGGTGTCGTGCGGCGCGGGCTCGGCGCGCTCGCTCTGCAAGGAGGCGGAGCCCGGCGCCTGCAAGACGCCCGACGCCGGGCCTGGCTGGCGCAAGCACAACCAGCGCATGTACACCATCATCGACAAGATCTTCTAGCACGCGCCCTCCGCGCCCGCCGCCCCCACCGCCCCCACCGCGCCGCCACACACTCCCCGATACAAGGTTAGCTCATTTCATGTGTACTTCTGCTACTCTACATTTGCCCATTGAAACTGTCAACGAGTGATTCACGTATGATTTTCGCTTCAGGATCCACGGGAGTTGTCACCGACGCGGGGCAATCGCTGGCAGTACGGTGTGGCGCGGCCGCCCAGCACATTTCTCTCTTACTACGACTACGAGACGCAGTCGCCGCACGCCGACGAACTGTGCGAGGTGGTGAGCGAGCGGGGACGGCGCGGGGCGGCGGCGAGGGCGGGCGGGGAGCCGGTGGGGGCGGGGGCGGGCGGGGAGGGCGCGCGCGACGCGGCCTGGGCGGCGGTGCGCGCGCAGCTGCAGGCGAGATACGCGCGCGCGCCAGACTGATACACTCACACACACTACCTCAATGCTGTTCACCAATAGTTTGCGGAACATGCACAAAAATGACTAGAGTCCACTAAACTAGCAGATAATGCCCAACACCCGACACAACACCGAGCTGACAAACTCTATTCATGGAACGTCATGCGAACTACGCCAGTGAACTTAGACTCCACGAACTCGTCGAATGAGCGTACGTGTAGGCATGTGTAGGTAATGTAGAGGTTTTCGGAGGGTCAGCTGGGTTTGTTCATTAGGCTCGCACAAGAAAAGTGCCCAATCACGGAGCATTCATGTTTAGTGACTAAGCGTTTTTTGTTCAGGTTAATTATTGTGGTTGAACCACGTTGCCATGTTATATTGCCCAGTTTATTAAAAGCATGGGCATCGCACAGATTATTGTTATGAAAACTTATGCTGCCATGCCGTGAAGGCTTAATTTCAGGTTATAAGAGGAAAACTCAAGTTTAAATAATGATGTATTTATATATAAGAACTCGCACGAATCCAGTAGGCAACTAAGTAAGATATTAAAGTAAATGGACCTGCGCAGGCGAGAGTCTGAGGGTAAGAATAGTTGGTTGTGTTGTGCTTCACGTGTAGGTGCTCCTCAGACGTCGTTGATACTCCTGGCTCTATGCTACAGTTTCCACAGAGTATTATAAGATATTTGTTGCCATGTTAATAAAGTTTACTAAGTACTCGTAGGTCTTGTGATTATAAAGAGTTCGTCGGTTATTGTAAAATAAATAAATAAATTATAAAAGAACTAAATGTACAATAATATGTCATATCAAGCTGTGCAGTGGGAGCGTGGGAGCACTGAGTGTTGTTGTGAGGCGAGGCGGCTTCACGTGTACAACACGGCTCATCGCCATCATTCACGTAAAGCCACCTCTACCTATATAATAGTAGATAAATATGAATGTTCAGTTTGTACCGAACCTTGCCTTCTCTAGTGTGGTATGTACGGAGCGCGCGCCGCGGCTCCTCTTTGCTGTGATTT
The DNA here is from genome assembly GCA_012932125.1 of Conopomorpha cramerella. NCBI lineage: Eukaryota > Metazoa > Arthropoda > Insecta > Lepidoptera > Gracillariidae > Conopomorpha > Conopomorpha cramerella. Next base: position 7,186 of record SJJU01071288.1, on the reverse strand, counting down.
CATTTAAGGTATAAGTGAGTGTGTAGACGCGACACTGTCCTGGTGCCAAATAGCGTAAATACAGCCTACATTAGGCCGATGTAAGCATAGATTTAATGGTGTATCTGCTGGTACTTTGCGAATCTTACGCCCCTATTAGTTTACGTAGTGTTCAGGTGTCTCTACATCATACAACTGAAATGAGTTGAATGGTTACAGTTTTTTAGCCAAGACCAGTACTGTATCTTGGGGTCTGTCTGGGCGGTCATCTCGGGAAAATTCGCATGTAGTTTTTGTTGTAATTTGAAAGTTCCTTTAAATAGAATCGCTTTAATGTATGATGGTAGATAGCCGAGAAATTACTTATGATCAGCTTAATTATTTTCTCCGTCCTTTTTGTCTGGACATAGGTACGAGTGGGCGTAAGCTCCGGTCGCAAAGTGCTAACTGCAGTTGAACAAAAATATTCCAATATTCTCGTAGTTTAAGTAATTTAGACAATACAACGACACGCACAACTTGCCGTTGACTCAAAACTATATGAATTTTAAATGTAATCTTTCATATACAATAAGCAATAAAGTGATATTTTCGTAGATCTCCTGGTTTTATTTCTAAATGTATTACATATGTAATTGATGAGTTCACCTCGCGGCGACGCGGCGGCTATCGAAGGTCGATGAGTAAACACTCCACATTTCAGCAGTCGTGATGCATGACTTATCGGCGATAACATGACTTCTGATATCATTATTGACGAATTTGCGATAGATTGCGGTTAACATGACCAGAGAATCTTGAGAAAATGTCTTGAGAGCATGGTTTCTTAAGCATCATTAATGAGATCGGAAAATCCCACGACCCGTTTAATGTGGATAGTACGAGACTGTAAGTCTACCATAAAGCACTAAGTTGTAGAGTTCCAAATACTGGATTCAAAACAACCGCACTAAAGCTGATTACCTAATGATCCTGCCATGTCCGCTATCAAACTTAGGGATAGATTCCCGAGTGAGTTTCCCACTCGGTGAGGGGGAATCGAATCATATCGTCGGGGCGGATCAGATAACAGCTTTTACAACTGTACCTACAAGCTGCATAACTTTTTATTGTCTCTACTTTTTATTTTGTGTCGCTACCTACAACCTTAATATCTCAGTAGATAACTTTATTTACCTACTAACCTTATTTGAATTCAAATACAATATTATAGTCTAATTCAACACAATATACTCCGCCCAAAAAATATCGCGTTATACATAGCGAATTAACTCGTTAAGTCGTTATGCTAATGTAAACATTCCCAGATGAATGAGTAAACAGTTGCTTATAAAATATCGGTCACCGCTCCGGCCGTGTACAGGTGGTGCGCTACTTCCCTATCAGTGATAGATACGAGCGATACCTGCTGATAGCGTAGACGGAGGGTGACAGTGGCGTCTACACACGAGCCGGGACAGTCGTGCTTGTGTACTGCCGGCTATATACCTCGTATACCCTGAGAGAAGATAGGCAGTTACAGTGGCGGGCGCGGAGGACTGGTGCAGTGACAGTGATGTGAGAGGAGCTGCGATGTCGGCGAGACCGAGATGGAGGAGGGTAGCCGACGCGCTCATGCTGCACCTGGGAATTATCTTAGCGGTAGGTCAAGACATACACTGGCCTCCCTTGTTGTAGGCATTCGGGTAAACGGTAGGTACTTGCGTTCGAATTTGAATGCTAAGTAATGGTTCTGCTATTTCCTGTCCTTCTTTCGTTATGACTTTCCAGTTCGTTAGGTACTAGCAAAACTATATTTTCTAATATTTAATTGATGAATTACGACATTATACTTAATACGTTTTGAGCAACAGCGGAAATAAATTACAAAAAGAAACAAGGAAGTGCTCCGTTGGTGTACGGAGGTACCACCGCTAAATCCCCACACACAGGTAGGTAAGAGATGACTTGTGACATAGAGGCAAGTGGATTTATGGAATAGCCCATTTCCTGAATTGTTATAGTTGGTTAGACACCTTACCAATAAATAAACAGAATTGTGAGTAATCACCTAATGTGACAAAACAACGAAGCGAATTAATCTAATCTGCAAGTAACTTCACTAGTACGAATGTTACCGATATCTTTTCGTGGATGAATTATAGGTTGATAGGTATAGATATATGTACCTACCTACGTAAGTAGGAGCGGCGCATCTTGAGTAAAACAAAGCAATAGCAACGTACCAAGAATTTAAAAAAAAATTAAGAAAAACTTCGGACACCCGTGTACCATAATGATGTTTAGATAGTTAGACCCTTAGGGTCGATGGTGACTCATTGAACTCTCCGCCCCAGTGGTAGTTATCAAAGCAACGATTACGTATACGGTGGTATGAGTGTACAGTAGGAAGCAGTGGCGTGCACTGGCTTTTACGACAAGGTAGGCAGTAATCTCCAAGGATTGACACCTATGTATAGGTAACTCGTCTTTACGAAATATATGTACCTACATATCTTCTCACCCACAAAAGACAGGAGCTTCGTTAGCCTATGTCGTGAGTACAACAAAAAAAATAGATCTAGAAATAACTTTATTACTAGGTCGGGCAGCCAAAATACTAAGGTAGGCAGTGTATTTTTGCCTATATGGTGTGCACGCCACTGAGTAGGAAGGTATTTACGACGAACTGACAGCCTTGACCTTCGTACACATTTTAAAATAAGAAGTTTGTATGGGAAGTTTCTCAAACTCCTGTCACTGCCGTAACAAGACTTAAGTTGCGCTATATCTTTATGCTTAGAGCACTTCAATATGCTTTCACGAGGGCAGGTAGCATAACAATTTAAGTTGAAAGATATCATTGAGTGTAAGTGCCTAACTCATCGTCCAGTAATACTTTCACGTCGCGTCTTACCTATACGGGCCTAAACAAACCCATAGTTGATTAGAAGGAATCAAGTTAGTAGTTAGGTAGGGAGCGTCTGTGATCTGGTGCTTGGTGCTTGTGTAACTATACAATCGGTGGGCTCTAGACCGGTATTTGGTGTACACCGGCTCACTTCCTTATAACTTTGTGTTAAATTGGTTTCGAACCGCGGGTAAGTTAGCAAGCTTAGCAAGTGCCTCATCCTACCCCGCTTCGGGAATTATACTTGTGAATATATATTCCTCGTCACGCCCTAGTCTAGCACGGGTACATGAACCTGAAATTTAAAAAAATAAGCTCTCGTCGCCATATCTGTATGAAGGGATCGGGAATGTTGCAGATGTACGCGGGCTGCCTGTGGCTGTTCAGCGCGCACGTGCGCTGGAACCCGGCGGTGTCCGCGCCGCTGCGCGAGCTGGCGCCGCGCGAGCTGCAGGCCGCGCGCGCCGCGCTGCCCGCCGCCGCCGCCGCCGTGCTGCTGCTCTGCCACCTCAGCGTCGCCACGGCCTACGTCCAAGGACATCTGCGAGCCCTTTTTCTGGCTCTGGTACTTGAATCTAAATATATCAAAGGAAAAGCTAACTGACTGACAGATCAACACACGGCTAAACATTGACATACACACATAGACACTTGAAATTTGCGTAGCTTAGGTACCCTAGGGGTGCACTAAGAAAGGAATTCCAGAAATTCCCTCGGGAACGGGAAAATACTTTTGTAAGATAAATCTAAACCGCTCAAATTAGACGCTTGAAATTTGTGATGCAAGTACTACTAAACTACGCGAATGAAATCGCGGGGCATCCACTAGTATACTACTTATAGTAGGTATATTCATAGAGCCATGAAAACGACCTAGTTTGCTGAATCAGCATTAAAAGCACTTGTCGTACCACCAGTGTTTTTAGTCCCATGTTCATGTTTTATCAAACAAACTATGTTGACCTATTGCAATAAGCTACTGCCACACGCATAACATATAGCACTTAGCTGTATGCTTTTGGAGGGCCATCTGTAGCTAGCCCCTGTACTACCTCCGATCTTAATAACCTATGTTGTAAAACCATGTCACTAACAAGAATGTGTGCCAGAACTTATTTTCTTGTTCTTTCATAAATTAGATTAAAATTAACCTCTTGTTTACCAACAGCTAACGATATTTTCATGGGTGTCCCTGGGCGGGATAATAACGGGCGCGGTGTACCTGAGCCGGCTGGCAGGGCGGCTGTCCCTGGACGAGGAGGCGCTCGAGGACCTGCGCGAGCTGCGGGACGGCCTGCGGCACCTGCTGGCCGCGCTTGAGAAATACTCACAGTTGCCGGAGAAGTTCAACCAAGTCATGCAGGTAAGGAGCGGTCACAGTAACAGGTATAGTTTAACTAGGTACTTACCACGTCATCTAAGGGATATCGGGGGGGGCGATCTACAATAATTTGTTTTTGTACCTAAGCCCTAATGGTCTAGTAGCTGTTGCTCTGGAAACATCCCATTTGTTTGGGTATAGGCGCCCTCAACAGTACCACACTCTGTTTCTGCTCTAGGCGAGGTCACCCAAACGCCGTGATCCGTACTGAGCTAGCGCATGATGTCACAATCCCTCTGGCATTAACTATTTTAATAAGCCAGACCTACGGAATGTTGGGGGTACAATTTGACCTAAGAGGTATCATGTCTCTAAATATTCTGTTTATTGTGATTACGGCCATGCGTTTACGAAGGTACCTACTAATTTAAAATACACGGCTATTATTCCCAAAGCGGGTTAGCCTAAGCAAATGTCCACGGTCCACGAAGGCACAGACCAAGCGTGACAGGGAAAAAGTCCACCGGAAAAGCTATGTGTAGTAGCTACTTATAGGTGTGTATTACATCGTGCGCAGGAGGTGGAGGCGAGCGTGCCGTACGTGGCGTGGGCGGCGGCGGCGGCGGGCGGCGTGCTGCTGCTGGCGCTGCTCGGGCTGGCGGCCGCCGCGCCCGCGCTGCTCTACGCGCATCTCCGTGACCTCTGTCACTCTACCAGTAACAGGTGAGTCATTATACTCAGCCCCATAATTACCATTATCATCATCAACGGCCATGATTTCTCACAAACAAACTTTATTTTATCCTCATTTTCCCTCTGACTGGGTAAACTACGGGTAGCACCGCCGAGATACGTTTAGTGAACTACATGGCATTAGGGAACTGCGTGTGTGTGTGAACATGTGTCTTCCATCGGAAACCACATCGCTGATTGATGTTAAGCAGGATGGTGGTCAAACGCTTGTTCTTAGTATATTAAAAAGATACTTGCTAATTGTATGTGGCTTATGTTCAAAACTTATTCAAAGCAGCCAAAGTAAATCTTTGCTTCGTAGAATCCTACAGGTTATTCGTAGGTTGGTACAGACATCATAATTAGTTCAACTATGCATATCATCCCGGTTTTTGAAGACTGATCATTTATCATTCCAGGTCAAGTTCAGCAGAAACCTTAGAAGAGAAGAAGCCGCTAACTCCGGCGCTGAGCTACCCGCGGCTCAAGCACCCGCACGGTTGATGACGCCAGCAACAGCTGCAGCGTTGTGGAGCATGCTGCCAATGGGGAAGAATACTCTACAACTAATGGCGCTAGTTTCGCTCGACCCAAATAAACACGGCTGGTTTTCGATTGTCACTAAAAGATCAGTATGTCAAATGAACTTGCATGACTCACTTCCATTGGTTCATATGTGTCAAGCGTAAGAAGCGTCATGTGCATCCATCTTCGCGTTTTCTTCCCTGTTGACACGGGCGCAGTCAGATAGAGCTGTATTGTATTGTCCATTAGCTTTTAGAATATACTTGACAGTTTGTCATGTTCTTATAGTTCTATTTTACTCGTTGAGTAAGTCACCAGAAAAGGATAAAAGTTCAAAATCTATATATAAAAATCAATTCCACTATTCGTTGTAATGTTATAACTCCGGAACGGGTGGACCGATTTCGCTAATTCTTCCTTTGTTGTGCTTATTAATGACAGCACAAGGTGCTTATGAAAGAAAAAATGAGATCTACTGCTGGGCACAAGCCACCCTGGAGGATATACAAATTTTATATTCATATTAATAGGTAGTTAAGACCTGACAGCGTCTGTCGAGTCCAGTTGTACAGTATATTCTAAAAGCTAATTAACTGTAATCGATTAGATAGGAGACGAGGACTTAAGAAATTTTAAATTATACTCAAGTTTTTTAACTGTACGATTAATTAAATTATAGGTTAAAAAGGAAAAAATTAAAAATACTTGTTTTATTACTGGAAGATGTTATGTTAGTGTAGTAAGTACTCCCCAGTTGTTTTGTTTAAGATTTCAGATAATCCTAATTTATTTTTGCTTCAGAATTTAGGCAGCTACCATCTAATTGACTGTTCCGTTTAGTGGTGGATTATTACCAATTGAAGTTTGATTTACAGATTTAAGAAAACGTTACGTATCTACCTGTAAGCAAACTTGAACCAAGCATTAGTCAGCATTTAGTTAACCTAGTTCCTAATTAGTGCCTTTAGTTTACTCATAGTTGTAAGGATGTAATTGGATTTAGTCATCATGTCTTAGAAATATCTGCCCACCACGCCTGAAGGGCATTACAGGTATTATAAAAGTAAAGAGCTTTATATAAAACATTTGTGGAACCTAGTACTCTTTGTCTTTCGCCTAAGTCCATAGTGCCTATTCGCCTAAGTCCATAGTGCCTATTAATAGACAATAAGTGATCAAGGGGTCTGGGGGATCTCGGGTCTTCAAAGATATAACCTACTTATATATTAACGATGGTCCCAATTAAAAACGTCGGTAATGCAATTGGGCTTTTGCTTTTAATTTAGGAATATGTACTTTTCTTGTGTACTTCACCGTTTGATAAGCGATATTAAGATCTATAAACTTATACGTATACCTATCACATCACGTGAAGATACCAAAGATTATAAGCTGTTGTAAATTTGAAGTATGTACCACAAGTAGTTTAGTTTTAATATCCAAAACTAACTTCTATCTTCTCTCCTAAACATGTTAATAGGGACCATCGACATAAATATTTCGATACGATGGACACAGATGAGATAAAATGTACAAAGGTCCATCAATGGCGCCATTCAAATACAAATGGTTGGAAAGCGAGAAATGGCTATGTCCAATTTGTTCTAGATAATGAACAGGACGAATAAACCTACTGTTGTTCAATAATAGTATTTAAAGAAAGAAATTATTTTCTTCCACAAATAATTTTCTCGTGGGTAACTTAAGTTATCAATAATTGTATATTATGATGAAGTGTA
>SJJU01071285.1:0-11683 GCA_012932125.1 Conopomorpha cramerella | reverse complement strand
GCCAGATTTTGTCGAAAAACACATTTTTTTTTAAGTAGATAATTAGAAGTCCAACTTCTTCAATTGTTGTGCTGATTTTTAAATTTGTTTTGCTTATGGTTTTTTAGTTATTTGACAAAAACAGATCTGGCTGGCGTAACGTTCCCCCAGCCAGATGTTTTGTTAATTAAAGGGTTTATTGAAATAAACTTTAGGTACATAATTAGTATTCTGAACGAGGTAAATGTTGCCAAAAAATTTGAATTTGTATCGTTTATGGTTTCGGAGATATTCAAAATCCTGCTGGGGTAACGTTTACGTGTTCGCTGTATCTCCGAAACGGCTAAGCGAATATGTATATTTTTTTGTACACAGCTTCTATGAATTTGTTATAATTTGTTTGCCAATAAAGAAAAACAAAATAATGCACCGTTTAGAAGTATTTTAATTAAAAAAAAAACTCAAAAATAGCCCTTAGCTCTTCAAAAAAGAGCTCTAAAGCCTTATTTGAAACGTCATTTTGTAGCTTACAACTACCTTCAAATGTTTGTAAATTTTCATTAGAATCCTGTAGGTATTTATTAAGTTACAACGATATTTAATTCAGTTCTCGTAACGATGCGCTCCGGAGATTTTAAGCCTCCGATTTACTGAGTTCCTTGTGGCTTTAAAAGTTGAATAAGATATCATTAATTAGTATTTTAGTTCAATTTTCTACCTGTAAAATTTCAGCGTAATACGATTTGTAATTACTGAAATAATTAAAAGAAAGACATTAGGTAGTGCATGATCATGGCAACCCGACCAAGTATAGATGGTTACGAAAAAGCGGCCACGTAGTACTTTATACTAACTATTGAAATTAATAGGATAGTTTTAAACGTAAAGTACAGTTACGTACAGAAGTGTAAAACGAAAACAATATCATCTTAATTTGAGTATTTTATTTACAAATCATGTCTTATAAACTTACAAAGAAAAATGCGAAGTACCTAAACACTTTAATTTAGTTATATATTTTCTTATAGCAGCATAATAAATGTTCATTGGATCAACATAATATATATATAAGTTTAGCGCTTACGTCACAACAGGTTAAATAAGATAGGTAATGAATGGTACAGTATTTTAAGTAGGTAACATAAATAAGTAGACACAAATTAAAAATATATAATTGAATTCATTTCAAGATATATACTATGCTATAGGCTGAATAGTTTAATTCTGTACGCGACTGTATTGAGCATGTAGCGTTATTATACTATACATTTTAAAAGGTAGGCATAAAGTACTACGCGGCCGCTTTTTCGTAACCATCTATACTTGGTCGGGTTGCCATGATCATGCACTACCTAATGTCTTTCTTTTAATTATCTCAGTAATTACAAATTGTATTACGCTGAAATTTTACAGGTAGAAAATTGAACTAAAATACTAATTAATGATATCTTATTCAACTTTTAAATCCACAAGGAACTCAGTAACTCGGAGGCTTAAAATCTCCGGAGCGCATCGTTACGAGAACTGAATTAAATATCGTTGTAACTTAATAAAGACCTACAGGATTCTAATGAAAATTTACAAACATTTGAAGGCAGTTGTAAGCTACAAAATGACGTTTCAAATAAGGCTTAAGAGCTCTTTTTTGAAGAGCTAGGAGCTATTTTTGAGTTTTTTTTTTTAATTAAAATACTTCTAAACGGTGCATTATTTTGTTTTTCTTTTTGGCAAACAAATTATAACAAATTCATAGAAGCTGTGTACAAAAAATTATACATATTCGCTTAGCCGTTTCGGAGATACAGCGAACACGTAAACGTTACCCCAGCAGGATTTTGAAAATCTCCGAAACCATAAACGATACAAATTCAAATTTTGTGGCAACATTTACCTCGTTCAGAATACTAATTATGTAACTAAAGTTTATTTCAATAAACCCTTTAATTAACAAAACATCTGGCTGGGGTAACGTTACGCCAGCCAGATCTGTTTTTGTCAAATAACTAAAAAACCGTAAGCAAACAAATTTAAAAATCAGCACAACAATTGAAGAAGTTGGACTTCTAATTATCTACTTAAAAAAAAAGTGATTTTCGACAAAATCTGGCTGGGGTAACGCACACGTAAAATGCTAAAAAAAACAATAAAATCCTAAAAGGATGTAGGTATAATAAAATAACCAATCAATTTGGAAATGTTTGTCGTTTAATAAATAATTCTCACTAATTATTACAATTATAATAGATATGCGCATTTCAGGAAACTTCACGAATAGTGGAAAGCATCCAAACATAACAATAGACATGCAATATTGATACGTAAGTACATAGAGCAACATACACCTTACAATGAAACACAGCAGCTCGTTACGGCCCACAGTAAGTACATGTTTTAAAAAACGATGTGAAAACAATATGAAAAGTCTAGGGATTAATTTCCTAAGACTGTTTACTGCAATACAAATTCAAATTATTTATAATGCTGTAGGTACTGTGACATAAGTAGGTCTCAAATAGGTACGGTAAAATAGGACTATTTGGAAAACACGGCGTATTATGAAATTCTAGTACTCGAAAACTTCAGTCAAACGGACATATAAATTGAATCGAATGAATTAATAATTTTTTTCGACGATCAGTCTCAGTCAGACGCGACGAGAACACGACTAAAGACGCAACCAGGAGCCGACGTGAAGTCTCCGTAATGTGGTCATCATCCCCACGAAGGGGGAGAGTTGGCAACAAAACAGGGATGGAAAAAGATCATTTGTGAACATTTGGAACCAAGAAAACTTCAGCGTTAAAGAGGCAAAAGCAAGCTGCCCAGAGGCAGGTGTCTTGGATGGTCGTGGGCTTGTCCCTGATAAAAAAAAATCTTTCATGTGTGATAATTATAAAACTACCACTCCCAGATGAAGATACATACATACACTTCACGCCTGTCTCCCAGAGGGGTAGGCAGAGACTACAGTTCTCCATTTGTCACGGTCCTGACATACTCCTTTCGCTTCATCTACATTCATTTTCATACACGACCTCCGGTTTCGAGTACTTAGATGAAGATATTGAATTAAAATTTAACATCCCAAATAATCCCATTTTAAGGTACGTACATAACTTGTCCTAAATGAATACAATAATAAGTTGAGAGCAATGCTGGGCCACGAAACGAGTTATACATTGGTCGGACATTGCATTATTAAGTACATGATAAATGTATACAAAACAAAGAAATACTTATAGCTTGTCCACGGTTCGCAGTTTAACAATAGTATGCGACTTGCCGGAGTCTGTGTTTCCTGCGCAGTACAGTCTGAAGGTCTTCAAGTCGCAGGTGAATAGGTACCTAATGAACAAGTGTGCTCCATCGTAGACCAACATCGCTGCTTAACATCAGGCAGGATGGTGGTCAAACACTTGTTCATAGTGATAAAAAAAAAGATCCTTCATTGTACACGTAGGTCGTGTTTTAGCACATTACATGAATTGCGCAAGGAAGGAATGATGCAAAGCAATAGGAATAATACTAATCACATTTCAAAATACAATATGAGCAATTTGGTATTTTAGCTAGGGTAAGCTCAGAAGTTATGTGGAATTAACATTATACTTTAGGATTCAATTATTTATTTATTCTATACATTTTGTACACCGTCGTCCCAAACGATAGTATTCAACATTTTCTAGCACCCATGATAATGGAGTCGGTATAGCGAGCGTGTTTTAGATGAACCATACACATACAATAGTTGTGGACATAACATTGAAACGAAAAATATCTGAATTTATATAAGACTAAAATGCTTAGAGGACAAGATACAGTTAACACTTTACCAGGCTGAGAGAATATAGATACCTTAGTCCGTTGAAATACAGTCTAAAATCAATAAATTTTAATCAAACCTTCTGTCTCTTAAAGGGCTAAGGTATCTACGTATAGTGCTTGGGGAGGAGGCTCAAATGCAAAGATACTTGATTAATTATATATAAATCAAAGCCACTTTTCGTTGTCATGTCATAACTCCGGAACGGGTGGACCGATTTCGCTAATTCTTTCTTTGTTGTGCTTATTAATGACAGCAGAAGGTTCTTATGGAAGAAAAAAATTACATCCACTGCCCAGCATAGGCCACCCTGGATATTCATATTAATAGTTAAGACAGGACAACGTCTGTCGAGTCCACTAGTACTTCAATAAACAATGAGATTGTAGCTTTAATCGACGCATTGGCCAATGACAACTCAGAGCTCCGTTCATTCATCACATCCAAACGCGGCTCTTAAGGTAAGTTTCGTTCAACATCACAACCAATAGAATACATAAGTAGGAACAAAATTAGCAGTTTCTTTTTCAAATCTCATGACTACTTCTTTATATTATAAAGGTAGACTTTCTAAGCGAGCGTCTTTTGCGACAGTGACGTATGTATGAAATTTATGAAATTCTAAGATGCCAGGGACAACTTAGCCCACGTGTTTTATCCCGCGGGCTGAATTGACCACACACATATTGTTTTGGTAAATTCGATTAACCATTCATCACACACTGGGCATAGTTAATAATTCCTTTCAACTCCTTATGGGATTGCTCGGACGGCAAGCTTTCTCGATTGCTTTCTTTGTAGTTCAGATCTTATTGTCTTATGTGGACCAATTCTCCTCTTTTTTTTTGTCAGTGACTGCCATACATAGTTCACTGTGCGTCTAGTCGATCACTAAAACAAAACGTATGTTGTCAATTCAGCCCACGGGCTCAATAACGTGGGCTTAGTTGACCCTGGAATCAATTCTAAGGATCGTCATTTGAGATCAGCGACACTGACTCGGCGACAATGACGTCACAGTGCCGCTGTGACGTCATTGCCATTCCTTCGTTGTCGGTGACGCTATTGACGCCGCGACTGTCACGCTTGGCTCGAAAGTCTACCCTAAGAGAGTTGGTGGTCATGATTTGTGCGTTTCTTTCCACTACACTCACATCGTCCGTACATTTTGCACAGTTTTAGATGATATTACCTACTACTAAATAAGTATTAAGTAAACCCAACTCGCTATACAGAGTTCATTAATTAGGATGTTGTCGTCCAACTACAAAGCAAACGTTTTACTTGTCTTGAAGTCTCGTCTCGAGACAAAGCAACAGACGGGTTTGTCTCCAAGTTTTTCACACTTCACACGTTTGTAGTAGGATGACATGGCTGCTGATATGAAACAAGAAAGGTACATACTTCATAATGTAATATAATTACCCTAAAAAGCTTCTAGCTATCGCTGTTTTACAAGCAAAACGATGAGGGATATTCAGTATATTGTTCAGCAGCCAAGTAATAATATAGGCACGGGCTAAATGTCCTCGAGTGATCACGAAATTGAGTATAAAGGCGCCATCTGTAGTTCAAGTGTGCGTAATGACAGCAACGTCAATATATACTGACGCTTACGTCAATGGCAGTTAATCTGTTGGGTACAATGAGACATTTAGCTCAGCGCCGTTCTCGGAAGTATGTAGGTATTAAATAATGATAAAATTCACTACATTAACCAGCCTAACACTATTATTATGAGACGAATATTGCAAATTGACGCGAGCGTACAGCTCGTCCCTATAATAACTATTTATGTTGTTCAGCCTAATCTACGGTTGCTGGTGGGCGGGCGGCTGTGCGGCGTCAGTCTCTTATTGTTACACTACCGCCTACCTACACCTGTTTAATGCGTCTAACGTCCACAACAACCAATGAATGCAACGAACGTAATCCACGTGTAGATTTCGTCCAATCACAGCCCACGACCGCCGCCCCAGTCGTACAACCGACACAACAGCCCTTATGGAATTGCTTATTTGTAATAACGACTAGATTTTTTTTTTATCATATTATGAAACTATTACAAGTACGTAAAGGTATCCTAACTTAATACAAACAGTGGTTGACCGAGGGTTGTACGAGTAATCAAGTAAAGCGCTCCAAAGCTTAACCGTATTTACATAAAAAATTGGTCAGGTTACAGTAAATATTACGAGATCTTTACATCTTTATTTTCATAACAATAGGGGTTAGTTTAAATTCTTTGATATATCGCGTTGCCAGTACAAATAGTCTGGAGGGGTGCGGGAGGGGATGTGTACATCAGAATCACTGCTACTTATACAAGAACAAAGTAATACTAGAGTATTAAATTGTATATTTAGCACAGTTAGAACAAAAAGGACCCAATACGAAACATGACGATTTTGTAATTTAAGTTTTGTATCTTTTATGTTAAGGTTCAATTTCATAAATGATACATTTTGTTTTGTCTCACTTTTGTTCTAACTGTGCGATTTGATGATCTGCATTTTAGTACTTATTTTACTTTAAACATACATAGAAAAGATTACATTCACCTACCTACTGATGTAACCTAAACAAGTCATCTTACACCGAACAAGTTTCAAACATAAACCAGCCGAATTCTGAAGTACACACACAGCGTAAACAAATGCATGACAATGTCATACGTTTTGTCTGAGTCGGTTAATAAACGGGCAGTATAGGTGCCGGGACAACCGCGAGTCAACCACGGCTGTTACAGTGTAAGTAAGTATTATCACAAGTACATCGCAAGTAATGGGGAATTTTCAGTGCCCTTGTTTCTCTTAGTTACGACAGATGGCGCTAGCTGTAGTAGGGGGATAAAAGTCATGGAAATGACAATGAACTTCAAGCAGTCAGTATTGAAGGTGACAGTTAATTTCTTTATCGTTTGTTTACATGTTACAAAGGAGTCTGAAGTTTGAATAACTTGCCCAATTATTAAAAAAAACTGTACTAAAATACAACTGACAGAAGTCCCCCTGGACTACTAGCGACATCTAGATAAGCAATTTTTGGAGTTTGAAAATTCCCCACTGTATGACACAAAAAGGAATACTTTCAAATAAAAGCCAAGTAACAAACTCACAACCGTCAAGTTGTTGTAAATGGTGGCCGAAGTAAACTGTACAAAATCACAAGGTAAGTAAAACACTTGATAAAAAAAATGGTAGTGTGACGTGACAACGTCGCTTGCGGAACGGGACAATGACGTCATCTTTAACGTGCATGCAGCCCGTAGTGTCGAGTTATTAAACGTTGTTACGTCAAAAACTGTTCACAGAAGAAACTGAACATTGAACGTTGTTATAGCCTGACCGCAAATATAAAAAAAAACTCACCTCTGTTATATTTATATAAATATATACACACATCGAAAGTGTAGGTAAGTACATTTCAGAAGATTGCAATGAAGAATATATTTTACAAAAACTGAATTCATTCATAATTTATTCAAAATGTGGTGCTAAGTCATTGATACAGACATGGGGAATTAGGTAGGAGACCAATCCAGAAGATTAGATTTGATTTGAATAAATCAGATTTTTTTAGAGCTAAAAATGTTCTTGCACCCTACCACTTTTGATGTGTGTACATACGTATATATATTTTTATCTTAATACAAAATGGAGGATTTTAGGAGGCGCGTTTTCTAAATTTTGCACTCTGTGGTCGAATTTTTTATTTAGGGAGGACAAGCGGAATAAGCCAAGAGCTTCATTTAGAATGCGGTCAAGCTAAACTTGTTCATGTTTATGAGTTAACTTGCGCGTCGGTTTAATAAAGATATATACTTAAATATATACCTAAAATAGCTGATAGGTATGTCCGGACAACTTCTCAGCCGTTGCATTATTTATTACGGAACTAAACTAGTTTAACAAAACAAAAAAATACTTCATGAGTATCAGCGACGAAGCCGCTATCTGGCTTCAATACTGCAAGTACCAAATTAAGAAAAAATATACAAAAATAAATCACTCATAATAATCCCTAGGGGGGGGGGGGGGGTCAAGGCTACTAAGGTCATACATAGTACTTCAATCACAATATAATTGCTGTATAGGTGCACTAAATACACTGATGTTTTTGTCAGTTTGGGGAATTAGGCAGTTTTTTATTATTTAGTTTGCTATTTTCTCAAAAGATGACGCTACGGAGTTCCATGTGGATCATCAATCAAACCCTCTTTAACCGAAACTTCTAAAAATACATGAATCAATATTCTGATTGACATTCACAAACATCCATCAGTATTCTGATTGACATCAACATTCACATTACTGATCACTATTTTGATTGACGTTCACAAACATCAGTCAGTATTCTGATTGACATCAACTTTCACATACATCATCAGTATTCTGATTGACAGTCGACACAGAAACTAGTAGTGACATGAAAATAAGTTTAAAAATGCCTCATTACTTGCCGGAGTTAGTTCATGTAGTTAAAAAGCAAAGTACGTACGTCTTCAAGTAGTGAACAGAACACTACTAAGTTTTTTTTAAACACAATGAACAAGCGTTTGACCGCCATCTTGTCTGATGTTAAGTAATAGGCAAGTATGATTTAACGTACACCACATCGCAACTTAATCCATGCAGGATGGTAAACAAACGCCTACACATTTACAATTAAAAAGAAACCGTATTTTTTTCAAATTAAGAATTAAAATGTCCATGATATCTGCCTATTACACCTGTGAGAAAAAGACGTAACATAACATCAGTGTATGCAATTATATCATAATCAAACTACTATCCAATCATAAAATGTACCCCAAAGTAGGTAAAGACACCGGCTACCATCCTGATAGCTGTTTTGCCACTTTACACCCAGTTTCCGGCACGCCCATTAGACTTAATCTGGCATTAACTATCGTCTTTTCTTTCTCACTTTGTCTGTCAAAAAAATACAGCTACAGATTTAATGACAGATTACCTACTAATGCACATTCCGGAAAACGGCCATCAGTCATTAACTTTTCATACAAACCCGTAGGTTTTTTTTTTACTTCGTCCCTGTTTAAAGTCATCGAAATTGACAATACGTATTTTTTTTTTTGGCATGGTGTACCCTCACCGCAATTTCTCTTTTCATTTGCCGCATACCTACATTCCTTTAGTAACTCTTTCATACATCCTTTCTAATTAACCGAAAATACTATCACAAAATCAACAAACAAAACGGGTATGTCCCATTTGTTCAATGACCTATTGAACAAGATTACGTTTCTTCGTCCTTTTCTTTCTTTAAGAAAAGTGGGAGAGAGAACAAATGGGACATTCCCAACAAATCTACACGAAACATTTGAATGCCTTAGTACCGTTTCGAACGCTCGATTTGCTAGCTGGCTTCGTTACGGGAAATATCGTTAACTGTTAACGACAAACCCAAAACTATAACCTAGGACCATGTAAGAGTGCAACTTTACGTTACAGTTAAATATATAAAAAAAAAACTTTTGATCTTTATGCTGAGAGATCAAGTTATCGTCATATCACGTGAAACCTGAGCCGCAGTTGACAAAATAATTATATCGTGGTCTCTGAGATATCGATTTGGGGGTGTCGTTAAAAATGAGCCGGAAATATAAGACCCATATCTAAGCTAACTAGTTCATAGTCAGTTTCGAAATGGGACATTCCTTCCCATAGCGAAGCTAGTTACAAAGACGTGTCTTCGAAATTGGACTAAGAGATACACGAATATTTGAACTAACAGCTTTGTACGTCAGCGTAATGCATTTTCACGAGTCCAATAGACTGTTTAAGTACTTTACGTAAGGGTTCATGCCGAGACGGGTATTTCGGTAATTCCCAACTGTTCTATAGAACATAATATGACTGAAAAACAATAAGTTAGTTCGTCCTTTTCTCTCTCTCTAGGAATTGTGGGAGGGAGAAACTTGTTCTACAGAACAAAATGGGAATTATCCGGCTTTTTCGCCGGAACTGAGTTCGGCGTCAAACCGGATGACGTCAGTGTTGTATGAGACACTATGAAGCCAACTACATAGCGCCAACTCGTCGCTTATAGTGTCGTCCTTTTCTCTCTCTCTAGGAAATGTGGGAGGGAGAAACTTGTTCTACGGAACAAAATGGAAATTATCCGGCTTTTTCGCCGGAACTAAGTTGGGCGTCAAACCGGATGACGTCAGTGTTGTATGAGACACTATGAGGCCAACCACATAGGCCAACCACATAGCCCAACCAGCTCGTCGCTTATAGTGTTCCATAATACCCAGCTCCAGACCGGACTCAGCTCCGGCAAAAACCGTCTCGCATAAGCCGTAAAGCGTGATGAACTACGAGCAACGAAACTTTCGACTTTTAAAGACAGTAGTTTGGTCATTTTGTACTGTTGTTCAGTTAATATGCTCTTTGTTTTGTAAACGTTAAGAGCGTATTCTCAAATCAGAGCTATCTTAGTAGTGGTGAAGAAAATAAGCTTTATCTAGTAGAAGTTAAGAGTCACTTTAAGTCAGCACCGAAATACCGCCTCTAGTCGAAAATTCGTATGTATTAGTTATGGCTCCTACTAGGAGTACAGGTTATAAAATCACAACAAAGGAAAGTAAATCTACATAAAATTGCCAAAATTTTGCCTATTAAGTATAGAGTTATGTGTCCGTCTCACATTTTAATTCTTACACCAATAGAATTATCACTGAGATATCTAAATCATAACACCTACGTCCATTGTAAATAGGATCGTTTTTAGTTTAACAAAAATAAACTAAGTCAATATACAAATCGACCAACGAACAACGCCATATCAACGCCGAAAGATACTATGATATTTTCACAGAGATACTTTTAAAGAGGTTCGATCTAAGATGATTTTTAATGGATATATCGTGCTTTTTCATAACTGCCGCGTATTCACGTATTCGATTGTTTAGTTCAATTGTTTCACAGTAATCTCTCACTGACATCAATCATATCAATCATCAATCAACCTCATATTATCCCTCACAACCTCAAACCAAAAAACAACTAGACTTCCAATCCAAAACTGACGTTTAGAACTAAACGAGACGACGACATGTAAAACATGCACGAGTGAAAGAGTAAAAGACAATATCTTCTGTCCCTTACTGCGTATCTGGATCCAAACTGTCAAATTAGTAGTAAAAGTGACAGTTTGGATCCAGAAGTATATAATTTTCCATACTTTTTGGTGGAAAAGTGACAGCCTGAAGGTGGTACGCGCGAGGCTTTCTAGTATAGTTGTGTTTGGTCTGGGCTCACTATATAGTTAAATTTACTGTCTTTTACTGACATCTCATCAATCAAACACACAACAACGTCACTGTTAGACAAAACTGTGACAAAAGAACATAAACAACTCCGCCTACTTTTGTTAAGACTTACGATGACAATAATCAAGTGGTAGTTTTATATGTGGTGTCTAGCGCGTCGGGTCGGTCGTCGGTGGCGTTGGCTATGAGTGCCGCCATCTCGGCGCCGGCCGCGGCCGCGCTGCGCCGCCGCCACGCGCCCGCCGCGCCGCTCCACGTGTACTGGCCCTCCTCGAAGTTGAACCGCCGCCCCAGCAGGATGCTCAGCGCCGACTCGTCCTGGCCGTGACAGCCCGAGTAGCGGTACTGGGGCTTCTTGTCGAAACGGCAACCGCCCGATTGTGCACCTGAAACGGTTGAGTGAATACTCTTTATTGATCGGCCCAACGAACCCCTTTGAACGCTTGCGTGAGTTTGCTAATCGGTGGCATACAGCTCGAAAAACAATATGAAGCCTGTTAACGACTGAAGACGCGACGAGGACCCGACGCGAAGTCTCCGTAATGTGGTCGTCATGCCCCAGAAGGGGGAGAGTTGGCAACAAA
>SJJU01071280.1:0-13597 GCA_012932125.1 Conopomorpha cramerella | reverse complement strand
ACCATCAAACCTCCGCAAGCGTGTGTTAGATGCAGCCCACGAGGGTCATCCTGGCGTTGTTGCCATGAAGGGTCGTCTTAGAACAAAAGTGTGGTGGCCTAGGATAGATAAAGATGCTGAGCAAATGGTAAAATCTTGCAAGGGTTGCACTTTAGTATCCGCACCTAACCCACCACACCCCATGAAACGACGACAACTTCCAAATGAACCGTGGGTTGACGTAGCAATAGACTTTTTAGGACCACTGCCTAGTAAAGACTATTTATTGATCATTGTAGATTACTATAGCCGGTACAAAGAGATTAAAATACTACGTAATATAACATCACTTGATACTATCAAGGCTTTAACAGAGATTTTTTCCAGATTAGGATACCCTGCAACCATGACCTGTGATAATGGTAACCAGTTTACAAGTGAAGTTTTCCGGAACTTTTGCAAAGAAGGTGGCATAATTGTTCACAACACAGTTCCATATTGGCCACAAATGAACGGTGAAGTGGAACGGCAAAATAGGGATGTACTTAAACGCCTTAAGATCAGTCAGTCTCAAAAGAGTGACTGGAAACACGATATGTACAAATATTTAATGATGTATAATAGTACACCTCACTCGGTAACAGGAAAATCGCCCTCAGATCTTTTTTTTAAACGCCAATTTCGAGATAAGCTTCCCTCTATACCCGATTTAGAAAACAGATATATTGATGAAGAAGTAAGAGATAAAGACAGCCAAATGAAAGAAAAGGGGAGAGAATATGGCGATAGAAAAAGGAAAGCGATAGACAATGACTTACAAATAGGTGAAAAAGTATTGCTAAAAAATATTATAAAAGATAATAAACTAACATCCAACTATAGTCCTGAATCCCACACGGTAACAGGTGTTAGTAACGGTGATGTTTCCGTACGGAGTGATGTGTCGGGTAAGGAATATCGTAGGAATATTGTACACTTGAAGAAAGTGAATGATTCGTGGCAGGTAGTTAATAAAGAACCAGATAATGAAAACACCAATGATTCAAGTTCCTAATAAGTAACAGGAATGTTACCTTACAATTATTATTTGATAATAGTATTATAAGTAAAATTATTGTCATCATAATATCACTCCAGCCATTTACAAAATTTATTAATGTATTTGTATTAATGATTAATTATAATGGTAAGCAATAAAAATAAAAGATCTCCCAATTATGCACCTATAAGTATAAAGGATACATACCTAATCCTTATGTGAAACAATTAATTATAGTTATTACTTGTACCTATATACATTCTTGCAAATTATTATTTCATAATATTTAAGTACTAAAGATGTTCTTTAGTAAGTATTATATAGATTTGGTATTACAGCTTAGTAAGTAGGTACAACTTTACTAATAAACAAAATTGTAAACACCTAAAATTATTACATACTTCATTTGTATGATTGTTAACTGAAATGTTATTTGCTATGTTACAATGTTCTATCTAATTTATTCTTATTATTGTTACCTATGTGTAAAATTGATTGTCAATAATTTAGCAAAACAAATAAAGAAGGGATGTAGTGTACGCGCGGTGCGCGCGGTGGCGCCACTGCGCAGTCGCAGACCGGCAGTGTCGGACAGCGCACGCAATTTACTCTGTGTTCACTATATTTCCCGATTGCAGTACAAAAGCGTGTTTTATTATTTATTAGTGAGTGCTACAAGTGGCGACGAGGATAAAAGTGAGTTATAAACCATAAATAACATTGGAAATACTTCTTTTCAATAGCTAAAAAAAAAAAAAGAAAAAAAAAAACAAAAGGAAAGGAGGTTATAAATTATGTAAACAGGTTACATTTTGCTATGTACCTAGTTACAATCTATGCATAACGTAGGTGCCTATGCTCCCTACTACCATTAAATATAATTATTAGAACTGCTAAGTACCTTACACTGTACCTACTGTCGGTACATACTAATCTTAAGTTTAATAATACGTGCCCAAGTACAAGGGAAGGTGACTGGGTACGTACGTGATGGTTAGTAACATCACTTGCTTTAGTATGTGAAGCAACGTACCTAGTTGGACATTAAAGTAGGTGCAAATAGGTCATTAGGCGAATACTTATTGTTATCTAGGTTATTTTGGTACCTACCTAATTACTTATGAGTTAGTAAGTCGGTACAACTGTCGATTTGTTGTGTCGTTGTTAAATTATTTGTATGCCCCTAAGACAGGATAATATCACCCTGAGACTATTATTTTCCGCGAAAATATTATTAAAAGTATTCTGCAATTTTTACAACTAAGTAAGCAATTTTTACAATTATTAGCTCATTTGCATCTATTGTATAGGTATAACATACTTACAATAGAATAATTACTTACCTCTCATGTACTGACATTATGGCACCTATGATATGAATAATGCTACTTTAACTTCTTTCCTTTATCACAAAAAAATAAAATAAAGCTATTGATACTTAACCAGAATATCTAAGTACCTATAAAATATACTTACCAGTCGTAACTACATAAGGCGGAGTTTACTGCCATGCCAAACCGGGCAACCTGTACTGTCAGGTTGCTATGAACTCAATGAAGTTACAGCTATATAAAGCCTGTTACGACTAATGAGTAGGTACATGCAGATTGAATGAAAGTTGAAAAGCTATCCTGGATAATACGAAATCAAAGGGCCATGCACATTATTTTCTATATTAAGCTATTCAAGGGCCATGCAAACAAGTACAAAAAAAAAAACTATTGTCAGATAAAGTATGACTATGTACGTACTTACATAAAGGCCATGCTCACGTGATGGGTAATAACGATATTAATCTACTTCATCTAAATCAAAGGCCATGCTTCTGACGTTGCTTTGCAACATGCTAATACCTGGTTATTCAGGTATATGAGACAGTATTTATTGGGCAACAAAAAAAAAAAAAAAAAATTTGAAATGAACAAATATTTCAATTGCAGGTCGCCCCAAAAATGTCTCACGCAAACTCGAACCTGCCAAATCTGGAAAACTTTGATTGCGATGGCGACCCAACTTCGGTGGGTAGTCGTTGGGAAAAATGGAAAAGGGCTTTCGAAATATACCTACTAGCTTCTAACATCGAAGCACCTGCTAAAAAACGGGCTACGTTGCTCCACATTGGAGGACTTGCATTCCAAGAAATCTATTATAACCTACCGGGCGCCCATGTTGATGAACGAGATGGTATTGACGTCTATCAAGTGGCTCTTGACAGACTCAATATTTACTTTGCTCCAAAACAAAGTAAAATATATGAAAGGTACTTATTTCGACTAATGAAACAAGAAGAAGGTGAAACGTTCGAGCGTTTTCTACTGAAATTACGAAATCAGGCGGAGAAATGTCAATTTACTAATAAAGATGAACATTTAATCGATCAAATCACGGAGAAATGTAAGTCGTTAGATTTGAGAAAGAAAATTCTAGAAGCTGGGGATGATATATCATTAGACCAGATAATAATTAAAGCTAATGCTTTAGAAGTAGTTGCAAGACAATTAGACAATTTTAAACCTTTAAATCAAAGCAAAACGGAGATTAATAAAATTGACAATAGTTTTAGACCAGGGATCCGTAAGCCACGATTCCAGAAAGAATCAAACTGTGGCAGGTGTAATAGTAAACTTCATTCATCTAATGACCCGAAATGTCCAGCTCGAGACAAGAGATGTTTGAAGTGTGGCTTTGTAGGACATTATAGAGAACAATGTAGGACTCGACCAAAGAGACGGTTTACCAAACCGTCAACTGAAGCTATACCGGCTAAAAGACATAAAGTTGAAGAAAAGAAAACTGAAAATAAATCTACAGTTGACTATATTTTTCACCTGGACGAGGACTCTGTAATTATGTGCAACATTGGTGGTGTAGATATTGATATGATTATTGATTCTGGAAGCAAATGTAATATTATCACGGACAAAACTTGGGAATTTCTCAAAACTAAACATGTTATAGTAAAAAAACAGGTCGCGGCACCAGACAAAATTCTACTACCTTATGGTAGCGACAAGCCTTTAGAAATAATGGGATCTTTTGAAGCGAATCTATCAGTTAACAACTGCTCTCAAGAGGCTATTGTTTATGTAATAAAAAATGGAACCCGAGATTTACTAGGAAAGGACAGTGCCATAAATCTTGGGGTATTACGAATCGGGCTGTGTGTTAATAATGTTCACACCAACAAACCATTCCCGAAGTTCAAAGGAATCATTGTCCATATTCCCATTGATATGAACGTTAAACCAGTTATCCAACCACATAGACGTGTACCTATTCCATTGGAAGACAAGGTTAACAACAAACTGGCTGAGCTAAAAGAACTGGACATCATTGAAGAAGTCAAGAAGCCTTCGTCGTGGGTTTCCCCGATGGTTCCAGTACTTAAAGAAGATGATGAGGTACGTGTCTGTATTGATATGAGGCGAGCAAATGAAGCAATTATTAGGGAGAACCATCCACTTCCAACAATGAATGAACTCCTTCCCCATTTTTCTCAGGCTAAATATTTTAGTAAATTAGACATAAAAAATGCATTTCATCAACTTGAATTGGCTGAAGACTCTAGATACATTACCACATTTAGTACTAGTAAGGGACTTCATAGATACAAAAGGCTAATGTTTGGAATTTCGTGTGCGCCAGAAATGTTTCAAAAAATTCTTGAAAAAATGTTGCTCGGCTGTGAAGGTACACTAAATTTTATTGATGATATAGTAATCTATGGATCTACAGAGGAACAGCATGATCAGCGATTAAATAGAACTCTCAAAGTCTTATCTGAACATGACGTTCTTCTTAATAAAAATAAATGTATATTTAAAGTACGCAAAATTGAGTTTCTGGGTCATGAACTCTCAGAACAAGGAATAAGACCTCTGCCTAAATATATTACGTCAATTCAAACAAGCAGAAAACCAAAAACTGTTGAGGAGATCCAAAGTTTTTTAGGTTTGGTTAACTTTGTTGGCAAATGGATCCCCGATTTAGCTACATTGACTGACCCTTTGAGAGAGCTATTGCGGTTAGGATTAGGTAAATCTGCTAACATCGAAAAATGTTGGACTGCTAAACAAGATTTAGCATTTCAAAAACTTAAAAATAGTTTAACAGAAATACTAACTCTCGGCTATTATAATCCTTCTGATCGAACGCAAGTTATCGCTGATGCATCTCCTGTAGGACTTGGTGCTGTTTTAGTCCAAATTAGCAAAGAGGGTCCCCGTGTCATAGCTTATGGTCATAAGGCGCTAACTGATTGCGAAAAAAGATATTGCCAAACAGAAAAGGAGGCTTTGGCTCTAGTGTGGGCGGTGGAGCATTTTAAAATATATCTTTTTGGCAAACATTTTGAATTGATAAGCGATCACAAACCACTTGAAACAATTTTTGGACGTAACTCTAAACCTTGTGCAAGGATTGAGAGATGGGTACTAAGGCTTCAGGCGTACAAGTACAAAGTTGTGTATCGGCCGGGGAAAACTAATGTAGCCGACACTATTTCAAGGTTATGTCAAAAAAGTCAACCTGTTCCTTTTGATAGCGAAAATTATGTTAACCAAATTGTTGATTATAGTTGCCCCATAGCTGTGTCACTGAGAGAAATTCAGGCATCGTCCGCGGCTGACGAAGACATCTTGAAAGTTAAAAAGGGTATTTTTGGCAATGACTGGCATGAATCGGTCCAGAACTATAAACTTTTTTGTACAGAACTCTGCTTTAACGACGATATATTGCTCCGTGGTACTCGAATAGTTATACCATCAAACCTCCGCAAGCGTGTGTTAGAGGCAGCCCACGAGGGTCATCCTGGCGTTGTTGCCATGAAGGGTCGTCTTAGAACAAAAGTGTGGTGGCCTAGGATAGATAAAGATGCTGAGCAAATGGTAAAATCTTGCAAGGGTTGCACTTTAGTATCCGCACCTAACCCACCACACCCCATGAAACGACGACAACTTCCAAATGAACCGTGGGTTGACGTAGCAATAGACTTTTTAGGACCACTGCCTAGTAAAGACTATTTATTGATCATTGTAGATTACTATAGCCGGTACAAAGAGATTAAAATACTACGTAATATAACATCACTTGATACTATCAAGGCTTTAACAGAGATTTTTTCCAGATTAGGATACCCTGCAACCATGACCTGTGATAATGGTAACCAGTTTACAAGTGAAGTTTTCCGGAACTTTTGCAAAGAAGGTGGCATAATTGTTCACAACACAGTTCCATATTGGCCACAAATGAACGGTGAAGTGGAACGGCAAAATAGGGATGTACTTAAACGCCTTAAGATCAGTCAGTCTCAAAAGAGTGACTGGAAACACGATATGTACAAATATTTAATGATGTATAATAGTACACCTCACTCGGTAACAGGAAAATCGCCCTCAGATATTTTTTTTAAACGCCAATTTCGAGATAAGCTTCCCTCTATACCAGATTTAGAAAGCAGATATATTGATGAAGAAGTAAGAGATAAAGACAGCCAAATGAAAGAAAAGGGGAGAGAATATGGCGATAGAAAAAGGAAAGCGATAGACAATGACTTACAAATAGGTGAAAAAGTATTGTTAAAAAATATTATAAAAGATAATAAACTAACATCCAACTATAGTCCTGAATCCCACACGGTAACAGGTGTTAGTAACGGTGATGTTTCCGTACGGAGTGATGTGTCGGGTAAGGAATATCGTAGGAATATTGTACACTTGAAGAAAGTGAATGATTCGTGGCAGGTAGTTAATAAAGAACCAGATAATGAAAACACCAATGATTCAAGTTCCTAATAAGTAACAGGAATGTTACCTTACAATTATTATTTGATAATAGTATTATAAGTAAAATTATTGTCATCATAATATCACTCCAGCCATTTACAAAATTTATTAATGTATTTGTATTAATGATTAATTATAATGGTAAGCAATAAAAATAAAAGATCTCCCAATTATGCACCTATAAGTATAAAGGATACATACCTAATCCTTATGTGAAACAATTAATTATAGTTATTACTTGTACCTATATACATTCTTGCAAATTATTATTTCATAATATTTAAGTACTAAAGATGTTCTTTAGTAAGTATTATATAGATTTGGTATTACAGCTTAGTAAGTAGGTACAACTTTACTAATAAACAAAATTGTAAACACCTAAAATTATTACATACTTCATTTGTATGATTGTTAACTGAAATGTTATTTGCTATGTTACAATGTTCTATCTAATTTATTCTTATTATTGTTACCTATGTGTAAAATTGATTGTCAATAATTTAGCAAAACAAATAAAGAAGGGATGTAGTGTACGCGCGGTGCGCGCGGTGGCGCCACTGCGCAGTCGCAGACCGGCAGTGTCGGACAGCGCACGCAATTTACTCTGTGTTCACTATATTTCCCGATTGCAGTACAAAAGCGTGTTTTATTATTTATTAGTGAGTGCTACAAGTGGCGACGAGGATAAAAGTGAGTTATAAACCATAAATAACATTGGAAATACTTCTTTTCAATAGCTAAAAAAAAAAAAAGAAAAAAAAAAACAAAAGGAAAGGAGGTTATAAATTATGTAAACAGGTTACATTTTGCTATGTACCTAGTTACAATCTATGCATAACGTAGGTGCCTATGCTCCCTACTACCATTAAATATAATTATTAGAACTGCTAAGTACCTTACACTGTACCTACTGTCGGTACATACTAATCTTAAGTTTAATAATACGTGCCCAAGTACAAGGGAAGGTGACTGGGTACGTACGTGATGGTTAGTAACATCACTTGCTTTAGTATGTGAAGCAACGTACCTAGTTGGACATTAAAGTAGGTGCAAATAGGTCATTAGGCGAATACTTATTGTTATCTAGGTTATTTTGGTACCTACCTAATTACTTATGAGTTAGTAAGTCGGTACAACTGTCGATTTGTTGTGTCGTTGTTAAATTATTTGTATGCCCCTAAGACAGGATAATATCACCCTGAGACTATTATTTTCCGCGAAAATATTATTAAAAGTATTCTGCAATTTTTACAACTAAGTAAGCAATTTTTACAATTATTAGCTCATTTGCGTCTATTGTATAGGTATAACATACTTACAATAGAATAATTACTTACCTCTCATGTACTGACATTATGGCACCTATGATATGAATAATGCTACTTTAACTTCTTTCCTTTATCACAAAAAAATAAAATAAAGCTATTGATACTTAACCAGAATATCTAACTCGATTGGAATGTCTAGAACATATACTGAAAGAGAAAGATAGAGAAATTCTTGAACTGAAGGTGAGTGTCACTGAGTTGCAGGAAACAATCGATGCCCAGGCCCAAGCTTTTGTGAGAAATGAAGTCGAACTCATTGGAATCCCGGAAGTACCAAATGAAAATACTTTTCACGTTGCCTTCCTAGCAGCAAAGAAAATGGGTGTGGAACTAACGGACGACGATTTAGATGAGGTTTACAGAGCTGGAACGCGCCGGACAATGAACTCAACCGAAAAACCTTTGAACCGCCCGATTGTCATCAGACTTCTGCGTCGGTCCAAACGCAGAACCTTACTGGAATCGGCCAAAACTCGTTCTAAATTAACAACTGAGGGAATCACACCTGGTCCATTCGTCAAATTCTACGTGAACGAGCGGTTAACACAAAAAAACAGAGTATTATTTCGTGAGACAAGAAATAGAGCCCACATTCTTGGTTTCCGTTACTGCTGGATCAAGGACGGTTTTATATACACACGGAAAACAGAAAGAAGCGCTGCTATCAGGATCAAATCCCAGCGCGATTTGGATGTCCAACTACCTCTTACCGAATCAGCAGGCCTCCGCACTAACCCACCTGTCGCAACCCACGATCAAGCCAAAGTCTAATGTTCCCCTCTACACTTTAATAAGGTATCCCAAGACCAAATACTTTAATAACTTATTATATATTATTAACTGTATCTCACTAACAATACTATATCTATTAAAATTAATTAAAATTAGTTTTCTAACAGTATATAACACACACTTTACACCCGCATTCTTCGCTCTCGGCACAACGCCAAATTTTGAGTACGCACCCTGTATCATTGCCCATGTCACACCAATTTATTTTATTAGATATTTTACAAGCTCCCTAATATCACTACTCGACGTAGTTTTGCTACATTTTACCACTGTTCTTGATACAACTCATCTGCATGGGCCTCGCCAACATAAACGCATGCGCCGGTTGACCCTCTCACACTTAATTAAAGCCATTAATCTATTATCAAGATGACTCACGAGATTTCAGAAGACGTAGATAAAACTTTTAAAGCAAATTGTCATCTATTAGACTGCATAGGAAAGTGTGAGAGTGTAATAGGTAACGAGGCCCAGCTCAAAATAATGAACTTTAATGTCAGAAGTATAGAACGTAACTTCAGTCAATTTCTTATCATACTAAAAAGGCTGAATCTAGAACTAGACGTTATCGTGTTGACGGAATGCTGGATACACGAAAGATCAATTATCCCCGAACTTGAGGGTTATCATAGCTTTCGTACGACCAAAAATTTTAATAAAGCTAGCGGTATTGTGATATTCGTCAAAGAATGTTGGAATGCCCTCGCCACTGAACCCCAATTCCAAGATGCTAACTGTCTGATTGTCGATGTGCCTAACAGGTCCACAATAATGGGAATATACAGGTCGCCTTCTTCTAGCATTCTCAGCGGTTTCCTTGATTCCCTTGACAAAAATCTTAGTCTACTCCAGAGCAAGAAACACCTTATAGTAGCGGGAGATATGAACATAAATATTAACCCTAACAGTCTAGCGAATCAAGCAGAAGAGTACCTCTGCTTGATGTCTATGCACGGGCTGTGCTCCATTATAGACAAACCAACCCGTTTAGATAATATAATCGATCACGTGTTCACAAAACTAAGGTACAAGACAATAAGTGTGGTATGCGAAAACTCTTTAACTGACCACAATATTACTATCGCTGGTTTCTATAACAGCAATATTCAACCCGCAAAACATTCTCGACTTATACTTAGGTTTAATTATAGTAACATTTCTCGAGAAATAAGCGAACTAGACTGGTCGCCAATCTTAAACACTGACTGTGTAAATCAGGCTGCAGAAAAAATGTCTGCATTAATTACGGAAATTGTCGAGAGAAACAAAACCACGGAGCGAATCAGCCGATCTAAATATACAATCAAGGGTTGGATGACGCCCGGCCTGTTAAAATGTATGAAGCACCGCGACGCCCTTCACCTTAAGGCGAAGAGATTTCCGAATGACCCTAGTCTCCAACTAACTTACAGGCGCTATCGTAATTTCTTTGGCAATCTCTTACACAAACTAAAGGATGAATATGAACGGGCAGAAATTGAAGAAAACAAAGCGGACCCTGGAAAGTTATGGAACACCATAAAATCTCTTTGCTTTTCAAGTCAAAAAAAAAATCCTCCTAATGAACTTACAAAACTCTCACCAAACCCGCTAGAATCGGTTAACATTTGCAACAAATACTTCTCTACAGTCGCTCAAAATCTATCCGAAGATATTATCTCTAAGTTAAATGAAACTGAATCGTCTTTAGCATCTAAAATAAGACCAAAAAAGAAAAACACTAAATCCATGTTCCTCACTCCTACAGAATCTTCGGAGGTAGCCTCGATAATTGACGGACTGCAAGTAAAGAGCGCACCAGGTCTAGACGGCATCACAAATCGACTCCTGAAATTAGTGAAAATCAACATACTGGAGCCTTTAACCCATACATGCAATCTTAGTCTTTCGTCTGGAATCTTCCCAGATATATGGAAAACGGCAGTGATTAGCCCCATCCACAAAGACGGTGATAAAAAAAAACCATATAACTACAGGCCCATATCGCTGTTATCTGTCCTCTCTAAGGTTTTGGAAAAAATTATAAGTAAGCGCCTTGTAGATTTTCTCGAGGATACATGTCAACTAATGCCTAATCAGTACGGCTTCCGTAGAGGCAAATCAACTGAAGATGCGGTCTCCGACCTTACTAATAAGGTTACGCAACACCTGGATGGGGGTCGGCATTGTGTCGGCGTCTTCTTAGACCTTGCCAAGGCGTTTGATACCGTGGCGATCCCAATACTCCTGGTGAAGTTGGAGAGCGCAGGAGTGAGAGGCCTAGCCCTGGATTGGTTTCAATCGTATCTAACTGGAAGAAATCAGTGTACCAGGATCGGAGAATACATAAGCGCAAAAGAATCAGTCTCATTTGGTGTTCCACAGGGAAGTTTACTCGGCCCAACGCTGTTTACTGTATATCTCAATGACATAGCTGAGCTATCTCTCCCTGGCGCAGATATTTTCTGCTATGCGGATGATACTGCGGTTATTTTCAGTGGTCAGAAATGGCCGGACGCCTTTGCAGCAGCTGAAAAAGGTTTATGTACCTTAGGCGATTGGCTTAGTCGCAATATTCTTACCTTAAATACTGATAAAACAAAGTATCTGACCTTCCACAAGACTCTTCACTCCGCACCTCCGGACAAACAGAATATAAAAATACACCACCGAAATTGTCCCAAACTGCAGACTTGTACATGTCCGTCAATACAGAACACTCCCCACATCAAATATCTTGGGATGATACTTGACGAAAAGTTATCGTTTCTACCACACATAAAGTCTCTTTCGAGCAAAATTCATAAATATCATGAAACTGCTTAGGTCAAGCGTAGAAAGAAGGTTACTAATTACTATCTATAAGGCGTTGTGTCAGCCGGTTATTAGCTACTGCATAACAGTGTGGGGTGGAGCTGCGAAAACCTTCCTAATACTCGCCGAACGGGCACAAAGAGCGGTACTAAAGACTATGTTCAAAATGAATTTCAGACATCCTACAAAACTGGTCTACGACGAATGCAGTTTGCTCAGTGTTCGTAAGCTCTATATACTCCAAGCAACCCTGCGTTTTCACGGCACCTTCATTTGTTCTGCGATATACCAAAAAACCCGCAACAGTCGCACAACCAGAGCAAAACTTCCAATGGTGAAGACTAATTTCGCTACCAGGCACTGCCTCTTTCTGCACCCATTAGTCTACAACAAGGTCTCAAAGCATTGCTCAATGGATTTGCCGAAATGTAAAATTAAACTAAACATTACAAAATGGTTACTGTCCCTTAGTTACGATGACGCTGAAGGTGTGGTGTCCGTGGTTAAATAAACCAATCTCTAAATAAAGTCAACTCTCAACTCAACATTGAGTGCTCGGTATATACCATACTCAACTGCGAAACTTTACGCCTTACGCTTGTCTATTGTTCATTTATTTGGGTGTAAAGATATGGATAGCCACATTAAATCTATATATTATTCGTTTATAAGTGTACATGTTTATCTGTAGGTATATATATTATTTATATATAGGTACTATAGTGTATTTTATATAAAAGTATGTGTGTATTGTATAAATATCTAATAGTATTAAGTAGTTATAACAATAAAATATAACCCCGTAAACACCAACTCCCTTTATCTAAACTGTTATTTACACAAAGGTATTTCATCTGGAAACACCAGGGCAAAGTCTTTTCGTTTCGCTCATAGCAATCGGCGCCCGGTCGCCGCGATACAGGTCCTCCTAGTGCGGTGGCCACAAGCATCTGATTCACGAACTACACAAACTCATCTACCCTGTCTTTTTATTTGGAAACACGGACTACTATATCAAAATAATGATGTGTTTGTTTAAGTTTGGTGTAATGTATTTTTACTGGAATAAATCAATTATTATTATTATATTATTAACTACCTATAAAATAACTTACCAGTCGTAACTACATTAAGGCGGAGGTTTCTACTGCCATGCCAAAACCGGGGAACCGTACTGTCAGGTGCTATGAACTCAATGAAGTTACAGCTTATTAAAGCCTGTTCACTAATGATAGGTCATGCAATGAATGAAAGTTGAAAAGCTATCTGGATAATACGAAACAAAGCCATTGCACTATTGCTATATTAAGCTTCAAGGGCCATGCAAACAAGTAACAAAAAAAAAAAAAAAAAAAAAAAAAAAAAATCTATGGTCAGATAAAGTATGACTATGTACGTACTTACATAAAGGCCATGCTCACGTGATGGGTAATAACGATATTAATCTACTTCACCTAAATCAAAGGCCATGCTTCTGACGTTGCTTTGCAACATGCTAATACCTGGTTATTCAGGTCTATGAGACAGTATTTATTGGGCAACAAAAAAAAAAAAAAAAAATTTGAAATGAACAAATATTTCAATTGCAGGTCGCCCCAAAAATGTCTCACGCAAACTCGAACCTGCCAAATCTGGAAAACTTTGATTGCGATGGCGACCCAACTTCGGTGGGTAGTCGTTGGGAAAAATGGAAAAGGGCTTTCGAAATATACCTACTAGCTTCTAACATCGAAGCACCTGCTAAAAAACGGGCTACGTTGCTCCACATTGGAGGACTTGCATTCCAAGAAATCTATTATAACCTACCGGGCGCCCATGTTGATGAACGAGATGGTATTGACGTCTATCAAGTGGCTCTTGACAGACTCAATATTTACTTTGCT
>SJJU01071279.1:0-14553 GCA_012932125.1 Conopomorpha cramerella | reverse complement strand
ATAACGAGGTTTCTGGAAGAACACAGCTCACCGAAAAGTTGTCCGTTCTCGTTCATGTTTTCGGCAGCACCGTGTGTAGCCATGTAGTGTTATCTTGCCTCATTGTCGCTATCCGTCATCGCGTTGAAGTCGCCCAACAACGCAACAATATCCTGCCTTCAAATGGTTTTCAGTGTGGCTTCGAGCTGATCGTAAAAGGCAGCCTTTAGGTCGTCCGAGGTGACATTGGTCGGGGCATAGCACTGGACAATGCTAATCTTGCGTGCCCGAGACCCAAAGCGTGCCAGAATGATGCGCTCTGACACTGGCTTCCAACTGAGCAGGCTTTTCTTGGCACATCGGCTAAGCAGTAGTCCAACACCATGCTCGTGCCGAGCGTTCTCGTCTTAAGAGTGTAGTGCCAAAATCCGCCCCCTGCTCACCAAAACCATTCCATCTTGTTTCACTTAAACCGAGAATATGGATGCCGTACTCGTTCATGACCTTAGCTATTTGTGGTAGCCTCTCTGGTCGGGTCATGGTTCTTACGTTCCAGCATTCAATGCGAGTCCGTTGTTTGATGCCAAAAGTGGTCGTAAAAGGGTTCCGGATATTATATTGCGTCGGTGTCAGAATCAGTAGTTTTAAGGGTGTGCAGGTGATTAGCCCACAGCACCCCGATCACGACGATGGGGCTGCCATCCATGCGTTCGAGCCCGCAGAGCCAGTCTTTTAGGGAGGTACCCCAAGGCCACTGGAAGCCCCTGTGGTTTCATATGGAGTGACCTTCTCCGGCCTGTTGGCCCGCGGGCTTTATTTCGTTCCTACCCTGCTACTGACTAGTAGCCGAGCTTTCCCCTATCCACCACCTGGGGACGCGTCTCCTAGGAGTGAGGCTCTCCTGAAGAAAAATTAAAATGTCTAAAGAAAATTAAAATGTTTAAAGAAATGTACTCAAAACAGTTTCTTGGAATATTGTGTAATTCTTATAAAGCGGGTTCTTAAAGGTAGGGTAGGTTAAAAGGCAATTTAATATTGTTGTACCCTATGGTAGGAACAAGTAGGTAATTCAGGTTTGTCAGGATAATTAAATTTTATTTTATATTACTTATTTAATTACCTGTACATATATTTATTTAGGTAGGTAGGTATTTAAGTAATATCTGTCTGTTATTTTTATTACTATAGTTTTATTCGTGTTTATACAGAGAGTAACTAAATGCTACAGTAGGAATTGAAGGCCCTGTAGATAAAATATTAATTAATGTAACAACATAGTGGAAATAAAGAATATCTTCATCTGAAGAGGTGGATTCTTGGACGCGTGTTTTCCCACTGTCCACCCTGGGGTGGATTTTCTAGGGTAGATATTCGGAATTGGCCGGCAAAATGCTAGTCTGTTCGAGAAACTGGAACCTATAGTTCGTTTTATAATTCGACGAACGATCTGACACTTCGAGTGTGCCAATTTTTTGTAATAAGAAAAATAGTGATGTGCAAAAAAAAATCGCAAACATTCTTCAATTCCGTTCGTTGAAAGGATTTTTGTGTGAAAATTAAATATTTTTTAATAACTTCCATAAATACCTTATAATGCCAATAATCATTGCAGAGGGTTTATACTTGTATACTAACGTCCACGACGTAGTGAGAAATCTCTAGGCAGGTAAATTCTGGCTAGCCAACCATGAACTCAACTCGAAATCCAGATTCCTTACCTACGCTGTCTACGGTAAAACTGCATTTAGCAATCAGACGAAAATTATTGTCTTGTAAATGTACCTAATAAAATACGGAAGTTAAGTGAAACACGAAGGTGTGGCACTTGCTTAAATGTTTGCATATCAATTGTTTATATGAGTGACCCAACAACACTGAACACAATAATATTTTTTTCTCGGTGACAAGCATTTAAAATTCGTTTCCGTAACAAAACACCAACCAACGTAACAAAGACAATAACAAAAAAAACGTAACAGTAACAATAAATAACAGCAAAACCAACAATAAACAAAGGAAAGATATCGCTGTTAATTTTATTCTTTACAAACGCTACCTACTCTTTTATTACTTTCTTTTTCATTCATTTCATGAATTTTATCCGTTCATTTATTCGATTATGAAAGTCAATCCCTATAGATAAAAAACTAGCAACATTATTTTGCAAAGTGACATTTCCATGTGTCAGATCGTTCGTCGAATTATAAAACGAACTATAGTGTAGTGATACTTGAACATGCAACTCGAGTCTCTCGCTTTGAGATGTATAGGAGGTTGTTTTTTCAAGATGAATTTATTACATTTATTTAATACATGAATTTTTTATGTGAATTAACAATGCGAAAGTAAGTAGTGGAAAACTTGCCTCTCATAACTCGTATACGATTTTCGCATGACACATCTCCTGTGTTAACGTAGTAAGGCTAAGCTCTTTAGGCGAAATTTGTCCGGAGAACTCGCCTTTCGTGTCTCCCATTTAGATCGTACGTTTCTCGTACGTAACTTCCAATGTAAATGGTTTCTTAGCGACGAACAGTGTCAGTCGTATGAACGTGATTCAACGACTTAACAACATTCCTACTTTCATGCGAATGATCCTTTGGACCAAAGACAATACTCACGTTGTTTGATTTTACGACAGAGACAGTTTTGACAAATCAAATATGAAGAAATATGTAGGAAGTAAACAATAACCATAATTACGAAAAATAGGAAATGGCAATGAAAAAATGAATGAAACAAATGTTGTCCTATCCACTGTCTATACTATTTAAAAAATCCAGCCATCCTGACGAACACCATAATCGCCACGCTGGGCAGGCAGGTTGGTGATCGCAGTGGTGTTGTGGTTTAATTCACAGAGAGCGCTGCTGCCCGTCCTCTGGAGGGCTCCCTCGGTCGTCGCTTGCGACCCCCATAGCGGGAAAAGTTTGGCTGGAGTGGTGACACAATATGTATTCTATTCGTCGTCACCACCCTCCGTACTGTTTACTTCTATTAGGTCATATTAACCGGTATATCCCGATTATTTAAGGTTAATCCTCCCAAAAACGAACTGCGAACTAAACCGAAACAAAAAGTTCACACTGCAAGTACATGGTAACGGTTTGAAAAAAGAACAGGTTCCCGAGCCCCGATAGAGAACATTTGGTCTCAAATAAAAGGATATGTTTCACAAAGAAACGTTGATATGTATATTTCTACCGTAAAACGATTAGTTATGGAAAAAGTGGATTTAATTAGTCCAGAGGATTCAAAAAACGTTTGTGACCATGCTATAAAATTTGAGAATCAGTATCGACGTAATGAAAATTTGTTAGATCATGTTGACAGCATAATAATAAAAGTAAATGAGGGCTCTGACAGCGACCCGTCTGAGAGCAATTTTGATTCGGTAATGGAAGATATTGAAAATGAGATCGGTATGTTTTGATAAGATCAAGATATTTTATTCTCTTGAGACGCGCCTCGTTTTTCTCCACAAGCATCTTTTTATTGTTATTTATTTTCTTAAACCGGAAACCAATTTGGTAAATAAACCTGCATAATTTATTGCATCCAGTAACTTTGACTTTAAGGCCTTAATTGTTGGAACTTGTTTATAGATCAAATGAAAATTGTAAACCATTCTGCGAATGACTCCGAAATCGAAATCATCGAGGTTAAGGCAATTTTTTTTTAATGGTCTACCTCGGTTGTTTTGTTTAGAGTCATTCGTATCGGTCTTAAACTCTTCCTCCTGCAGAATTTTTATTACAGTTGTACGGGAAACAAATGTTTTTGGCATGCTCACAAGCTTCTATTTTCAAATTGCGATAAAATACAAATAAGTTGCTAGTATGTCCTTATCACCCTGTATATATATTTTATGCTTCGACGCGACCTACCTCTTCGCTGGTTAGAGAGCCACTGACGTTTCAGCAGAAGGTTCTTTGATAAGAGATAGCATAAAACATAGCCGACGGGCTCTTTCTTACGCACTAAGTCTCATAATTATTCACTAGGATTGTACACAATAACTGTTTGTAACGTATTTTTTTCAATAGTACATATAATTACTTATGGAATAAAGCCTCTAATTAAAGCAAGAGTGCTTCACTTTTGATTTGCTAATCGAAATTGTTTGAAACGGGGTACGCACTTCACTTTTTCCCTGGTCCAAGGCCAGTGGCGTGCACACCATATAGGCAAAAAGACACTGCCTACCTTAGTATTTTGGCTTCCCCACCTAATAATAGAGTTATTGCTAGATCCTTTCTTGTTGTACTCACGACATAGGCTAACAAAGGTCCTGTGTTTTGTGGGTAAGTAGATAGGTAGGTATATAGATACCTACCTATATTTCGTAACGACAAATTACCTATACATAGGTGTCAATCCTTGGGGATTACTGCCTACCTTGTCGTAAAATCCAGTGCACGCCACTGTCCAAGGCACAGTTTTTGTTCCAGCTAACAGCTGATATCGAAACAGCTGATTGATAATCAGCTGATATTGAATCAGCTGGCTAATGTTTAGGAAGCACTAAATCCCAATTCAAGGGCACTGCAAATCATTGTCTTCACTTTCAGATGGGACACACACTATTAGCGAATAAAAGAAAAATGTAATTAATTTTTTATCATAAGAAAATAATTAATTTTCGAAGGAGGGCTCACCCCCTGTCACGTTGGGTTAAATACGCTTGGTGAACCGTGGGTACTTGCTTTAGCAAGTGCCTCTGCCTGCCCCTCTTTGGGACTAAAGGCGTGAAGTGTATTTTTTTTCGTAGGAGGTCCGGAGGACCGGTGCAGTTAGAGCGACGGTGGCTCCCTCTCTGAAAGGAATGAAGATAGCCACAGTGCTAGGCTACGTGTAATGTTATGTTGTCGTGTATGTCGAGTTTCGCTCGAGATGCTGAAGGCGGTGGTAACTAACCTGCTCTCTTTAATGTAAGTTCGCGATACGGTTAAGTGCCAGCTGATTGGGGCAAGGCCGACATTATCCCGCTGTATAATAGGAAGAGATCCCAGTAGCAATCAATTAGGATCGTCTGCAAACTGTATGTAAAAGTTTTGACTAAAAGGGTCGTGCGAAAGACAGAGGGACAAATTGAGGATTAGCAAGGCAGGTTGGAAAGATTGCAATGATCAGATCTTTGCGCCAGAGATTTTGGCAAAAAATCAAAAGGCTTTCTGTGACTTTTAAGGACTGCAAAATGCTTGTACCCAAGAATAGGGTGACCCTGCTGTCTAAATTCGAATTAGGCGGCTCCCTGGTACTAAAATAATAATAAAAATTAAGGATTTTCAGCTTAGTTTGATATCACAAAATCTCACGTAGGGCTGTGTGGCTTCGACGTGGCTCAATTTGTTTATGGACAGTTATTTGGGGGATTTAAAATATAGTATGTCTCTGTGATGTGTCTGTCTGAAGTGTCTCTTGTACACAGAGGGACAAGTGTCACTTATATCGTCAGTTGTGTGAGAGTGAGTTGCAGGACATAGCTAACTGTACGAATGGTGCACTGGAATGGAAGGGAATTAAAGTGAAGCAAAACAAAAATTCTGGCTGTGGAGAACTGATTGTGAAAATGTGAGAATAAAAAAAAATAAAAAATAAATACACTTCACGCCTTTAATCCCAAAACGGGGTAGGCAGAGGCACTTGCAAAAGCAAATACCCACGGTTCACCAAGCGTATTTAACCCAACGCAACGTGACAGGGGGTGAGCCCAGAACCGTTATAGGGTTCACACACCTTGTGGTGTGCGGGTTTCATCACGATGTTGTCCTTCACCGTACGAGCGTTGCGTTGCGTACATAGGCTCTGAAAAAGCATCCCATTGGTACACGTCCAGTAGCCGGACTCGAACCCGGGACCTCCCGGTTACAAGTCAAGGATCCGACCAACTGGACCGCAGACGCTCTTTTGTGAAAATGTGAGAAAGTAGAACAAATGAATTAGTGTATTTAAGACAGTGACTGCAGGAATCACAATGAATCGTGCCCTTCACGGAATTACCCACAAAACAGAGTCATTTAACATAATGCTGTGTTGGTACCGACTTGATGTATAGTAGTGAGAGTTGGGTATGTCAGAAGAAGCATACATGTATAATCAATGCCGTAGAGATGCGGCCATTGAGTAGTATGGACGGAATAGCACTGTGTGATAAGAATAATTAGTGTGATCAGAGATAGTTGCGGTTTGATAGAATATGTAACTGACTACATACATACATACACTTCACGCCTGTCTCCCAGAGGGGTAGGCAGAGACTACAGACCTCCATTTGTCATGGACCTGACATACCCTTTTCGGTTCATCTACATTCATACATCTTTTCATACATGACCTCGGGTTTCGAGTACTTTTCACGCCACCTTCGGCCAGGACATTACCAATCTGGTCAATATATGTCCTTCTGGGGCGACCTCTACTCACCCGGTCCATTACATCACCCATATAAAGCTCTTTCGTCAATCGACTTTCATCCATTCTCTCCATATGCCCAAACCACCGAAGCATGCCCTTTTCAATTTTGGTCACTACGTCTTCCTTCAAACCGCAACTTTCCCTTATCACACTATTCCTTATCCTGTCATTCAATGTCACGCCTTTCATGCACCATATTATGCTTTATATGGCCTAAGTGTCCTTGTGATCATACGGCTCTGCTCATCCCCTTTGGAGGATTATGGACGTTATAGTGTATGTATGAAAGAATCGGTCAGATTGGCGATATTCCTATGCGTACCGAGTATCCGAACACGGTGAGCTTGGATAATGGTATGGATGTATGTATGTCTGGTAAAATTTTAATGTGGGGGCGGCGGAAGGGATTTGCCAAGATCGTGACAAACGGGGAAATGGTCTAGACGTGGGTATTTTGTATATTTGAAGTGAAAAAGTGTAGCACTAAAAGGTCGGTAATGACATATTATTACTTTTTAACCTTCTTCAAAAATTCGTCGATTCGTCAATTCGTCTGACTTTCGCCTGGGTGAACCGGACGTTTTTTTTATTTTTACGCGTCTGTGGTCCATTTGATCGGATACTTGACTTGTAACCTTGTACTTGTTTGTAATTACTCATTTAAAATTACCGTACCCGTAATCATCATCAGCCCATATTCGTCCACTTCTGGATATAGCATTTACCGAACACTTCCGAACATATTTCACGCCAATAATCCGGTCAGTGACAGTTACAAAAAGAAAACTAAATTTGATTTATTTATAATGTATCACAGTGCCATTGGCTGGTTGTTGTTGCCACTATATTTCCCTACAGTAAAAATGTTTATCATAATTATCTTTAGGGGAAAAAACACTACAAAACAAAATTACAAGGTGTGTCCCGACCGGGCATAACAGCAAGACGGTGCCGTCCGAATTTGAAAATCAAAGGTAAAAAATTCTTTATTACATCGTTATAAGTGCTATAAAATACAGATATACAGTAGCCTAACACAAAGCTTGATGAAAGTCATTTATGACTTTAAAAAGAAAAGTAATGGTCCCCGGTTCGAGTTAATTTCTTTCACTGGCCAGAAGAACCGGGAAGACAACAGCAAAACGTACATAATAACACATTGCCGTCTTTTTGATTGGGGGGTGGGGAGGGGGTAGATTTATTTAATGCGAACCAAACGTCTTTGCGTGTACTTTCATAGTTCGAACCGCCAGGATGTGGAATGACTTGCCGGAG
Source organism: Conopomorpha cramerella (assembly GCA_012932125.1). Lineage (NCBI taxonomy): Eukaryota > Metazoa > Arthropoda > Insecta > Lepidoptera > Gracillariidae > Conopomorpha > Conopomorpha cramerella. The sequence continues at coordinate 6,882 of SJJU01071279.1, read as the reverse complement.
TCTGTGTTTCCTGCGCAGTAGGGAGAATAGGTACCCAATGAACAAGTGTGCTCCATCATGGACCACATCGCTGCTTAAATTCAAACGCTTGTCCATAGTGATAAACAAAATGCGTTTATTAAACTTTAAATAAATGTATTGTGTAAGGACATGTAATTTTGTGAGAATAGAGAAAGAAAAGAACAGCGAGAGTATGTATATAGTTTGGAGTTAGCTTTATTTTTTACTTTAAAACTGAATGTAAAGTAATTTTAAGTTTCGCTTAATGTTATTGTTTCCCATATTTTTTCCCGTCAGTACCTACTTATGAATAAAGGAGGGAATGGAGTTTTGTCACAAAATTAGAACACGGTTTTTGGTAACTTAACTACGAAATATGAATAGAAATTCTTTTCCATGGTAATTAATTAAAATTATTTCTAAGTCCATTGATATATTTACTAGTTTGTAACTTGTAATTCTTTCGTAACCGGTTACGAACTACTTGCAACCTACCGTACATAAAAAGAGGAGTACCCACGGCTCGCTGTTGCTTATTTCATTTGGCTTGTTGCCGGGCGGACCGTCCAACCTCTGAACTGTAACATCGCCGTTACTTCGCAATGTTGGTACATTGATTATTATAATTTATTATGAAACAATACACTTTGAAGTATTCGGACCACGTCAGGGTCGTAGAATACAGTAGGTGCTGAACGACTACTCTCAAGTCGCGTGTAAATAGGTACCTAATGAACAATGTGCTCCATCGTAGACCATATCGCTGCTTAACAGCGGGCAGTGTGTTGGTAAAACGCTTGTTCATTGTGTTTTAATAACAATATGTTAAGAAATGAAAAATCGCACTAACCAAATTAATGACATGCAACGGCACCCAGAAGATGATGAGCTGCAATGCGACAACGATCAGCATTTTGATGATCTGATGGCAAAACATCGTCACTTTTAGTCAAGATTAAGCATGTTAGCATAAATATATAGGGCATGTCATGCAACAGAACCTACTTTCTAACAATTAAAATACTAAAACTACCTCATCCGGCAAACGTTGTTACGAAATAGTTGTTGAAATTTCATTATTTATTCACAACATTAAGGGATATATATAATATATAGTATATGCGCAAAAGAAAACCGGATAAAAGAGGCCCAACCGTTGCAAACGAGTGAAAAGTCTATCAACCTGTATAAAATTCTGCTGAAATACACTTTTGAGGTCTAAAAACACGCACTGAGATTATGTTAAAAGTTTAAAAAGGGGAATTGCGGCGCGAAAATTAACCAAAGACAAGCATTCCGCTTACCTTGGCACATGTAACTGTGCCGAAACTTCGGGCAAACAACGTAAATAAGCTGCATGTTATAGTTAATTTTCGCGTTTACAACTTTGAATACAATCAGCTGATTGGGGTATTGACACACCCTGAAATGGAGTCATTAGGTTTAAAGGGTATTTCAAGATCATCCTATATAATAGACTCGCAGACTCAGCAAACATTTTTTTGCCCATACACATTATAAACCCAAGGGAATTCCTTAAATTCTTAGTGCTTAAGTTTTATCAGCCTATATATTAGATATCGCTTACTTTTCTCTTGGTGTTCAGGTTTTTATTGTGCCGCGTTGCGTACGTGACGTCTACGATGTCCTCAGCTGGGTGTTCGCAGGTGTGTGGGGTCTCGTTCTGCTCAACATGCTCCACGATTGCGTCTTCATTCTGTCCATAAAGAACCATTTGAAAGAAAAAAAATGGCCAAAAAAAGGGTAAAATTTTAATAATGATAATAATTTATTTATGTCACATTTCTGCATAAATGTTCTCTTAAAACTATTGTATTAGAAACAATTTATTGATATAAAATATTCAATCAATATAAAATCTATATACAGGGTGTGGCGTAATTAATGGATAACCCTATACCTGCCGATAGGTATCCCAGTGGGCTACCAGAGTGGACTTTTTTTTTAAATTATCGACACCGGTTAGAAAAAATGACACAAATCATGTTTTTTCAATAAAAAATGTACCACCATTCACAAAATTGGCTACAGATTCCTTAAATTTCGGAATTTTTGGATGGTTTTTTTTTTTTTGTTGTAAAGCTGAAGAGTTGTAGGTTATGATTATCCTACTACAGTCTACAATCCATTGTTTTTCTAATTTATGCCAACTGTTATATCAAAAAAATTAAATTGTTTAAAAAAATGTTAAAAACCTATTTGATATCGGACTTTGTACAAGGCCTACCATGAAAAAAATGTATGGAAGTTGACGTGCCCATCACTTTAAAAACTTGCTTATTTATTGCAGATTCTAAAATGGTATAATACTTAGTAACTATCTCGACGAGTCAAGTAACATAGTACAAATTCATTATGTAGACTCTGACTTATTGTAACGTGTTTGTTACGTAACTAAATAAATCTTTAACACCCGCATCCAGAGGCAGTGCCTGTGAATGAATATTTAAGTGAATGAATGGATTTGCCAAAAATTGAATACATTTTTTGATGATTCCATTCATTCTCTTAATTTGGGGTCGAGTAACTGTCTCTGGATATGGACATAAGAGCTTGACCAAAACCTATGAGCGAAACCATGCCTTAGTAGCCATGAGCGGTGAGAATGGGAGCGACAAGCAGTTGTTTTGCTCACCCTCCCCACCTCCCCGGGCATACATAAAGCTCGGTATAGCAGTTTGATCAAGCTTTACCTACTTATGGATTTACTGATAACTTGTTAAAGCTCCCCTCACGCCCAAAAAAAACGAAAGTGATACATTTTATTTATTTATTTATCAACTTAAAAACTTGTTAGTAGGTAGGTACGTAGATTATAAGTTTAGTTTTAACTACCTTTATTCTAGTTTGGTTTTTAATTGTGTTACTTATGGTACTGATATTACCCAAAAAGGTAAAACTATTTTTACAGATTTTTCACCTAATACAACAGCTTTTGTACCTACTTAATTTAATATTAATCACAATTGCTCAAACAATTTTAATTGTTATTTTGTTTTTACACTAGATGTTCGAAATGTCCGCCACCTGCGGCAATGCAAGCTCTGCACCGCCGAACAAATGAACGTTGTAGACGTCGGAGAAAGCCAGAAGTTTTTATTTCTTCGGCAGCTTGATTAATCCTATTCTTTAGATCCTCTAAATTAGTTATTTCTTTTTTGTACACCTTTTCTTTCAGGCAGCCCCAATAGAAGAAATCCAACGGGTTTAGGTCAGGGGACCTTGGTGGCCACAAAATTGGTCCTTGGCGTCCAATCCATCTTTGAGGATACATTTCATCCTGAAATTGCCGAACAATTCGTGCATAGTGAGCGGGGCAGCCATCATTTTGGAACCAGTAATTGGTTGGAATGTTAAGGCCTTCTAACAATTGAGGTAGGGTATTTTGTAGAAAATCCAAGTAAACAGGGCCAGTCAGCGTCTCCGGTAACTCGTAGGGACCAACAACTTGCCCACCGATGATCCCCGTCCATAAGTTTACCTTAAATTGGACCTGAGCTCTATCTTGCCGGATCTTTTTGGGTTTGTTAGCTGCCAACTATGCAAGTTGTGCATGTTGAAGAAACCATCTCTTCTACACGATGACTCGTCGCTCCATAAAATTGTATTGAAAAATGTAGGGTCTTCTCTTATTTTTCGCAACATAATGCGGCAGAACTGCACTCTTGGTGCGTGATCATGAGGCGAAAGGGTCTGTACCCTTTGAAAATGAAACGGATGTAGTTTCTCCCTGTGCAATATTCTGCCCACTGTACGTGTTCCTACACCAGTTACACGATTTATTTCTCGAATAGAAATTTCTGGCTCAGCCGTCACTAGGTCTAAGACTTCATTTTCGTTCCGTCGTCGAGGTCTTCCTTCCGATGTACCGCCCACACCGGTTCCAGGCATTCGTCCTTCGCTGAACGCATTGTGGACTCGAATAAACACCCTGTAGTCGGGGTGTCGCAGATTGGGAAATCTTCTACGATATTCTTGAGCAGCTGCATTCGCGTTACAGTCACACTTTCCGTAAACGAGATGCATGTTTGCATACTCGGCAGCGGTGTAAGTATGGCGTGGCATTTTCAATAGTCCGGGTATGCCAAAAGTCGTTGTTGTTATCACCAAAATTAAATGTCCAATCCGTTAAGCAAAATCTAAGTCCGTTATGATTATCCAAATTCAAATCACTTAAATAAAATCCGAACACGCAGCAAACAAGATGTGCGCAAGAGACAGCAATCCGAAGAGTACTGGGTTGTTGACGCTAAATCTGGAATGTTTTCATCCCATGCTAAATCAATGGGCATCTACTTGTCTTTGTCGTACCCGGGCAATAACGTTATGCCCATTCTCTATCTAAAAATAGGAATTTAACTTAGGGTGTCGTCATAACATGCCGCTTTTAAGGTCTTAATTTCAAATGACAGTCGTCTTTGACTACCGGCTTTGTGTAAAATAACAAAGGGTCGGCCGGCGGACGTTAACTTAGGGTGTTGTCTTGCGATAAACAATCATAACATGCCGCTTTTAAGTTCTTAATTTCTAAGGACAATTGTCTTTCACTACCGGCTTTGTGTAAAATAACAAAGGGTCCACCGGCGGATGGTCAACTTGGTCCAGGTGTTTTGAACTTATCGAGATAATAAATATCTAAGTGTTATACCATTTTAGAATCTGCAATAAAGAAGCAAGTTTTTAAAGTAATGGGCACGTCAACTTTCATACATTTTTTTCATGGTAGGCCTTGTACAAAGTCCGATATCAAATAGGTTTATAACATTTTTTTAAACAATTTAAATTTTTTGATATAACAGTTGGGATAAATTAAAAAAACAATGGATTGTAGACTGTAGTACAACTCTTCAGCTTTACAACAAAAAAAAAAACCATCCAAAAATTCCGAAATTTAAGGAATCTGTAGCCAATTTTGTGAATGGTGGTACATTTTTATTGAAAAAAACGATGCATTTGTGTCATTGTTTCTTAACCTGTATCGATAATTTTAAAAAAAAAGTTCCACCCTCTGGTTAGCCCACTGGGGATTACCTATCGGCTGTTACCTGCCGATAGGTATCCATTAGGTTATCCATAAATATACGCCCACACCCTGTATAGATGTGTATTACTTTTATACTAGACTTGCAAACAACTAGACTTCCGAAACAGACGTTTAGATTAAAACAAAATAATGATATGATATTTTTTTTATCACATGCAGGAGTGAAAGAGTAAGAGATATTGATCTTCTATCCTTTACGGCGTAGCAGGTTATTATATTATTGTAGGCATAGTATGTACTTCTGGATCCAAACTGTCACTTCCAAAATGACCCAGAAGTACTCAAATCTCTAATGCCCCAAAAGGGGATGGATAGAACCACAAGGACATTTCGGCCACATTAACGAATTTAAGAATATCAATACGGATGAAAGCTCAGATCAAACACAACTTGTTTTTGGTTCGGATGAAAGAAATGTGAATGATAGTTACCCATCTGCAAAATAGAGCTCATAAAAATGCCAATATAAAGCCACAAGGATTGTTTGGCTGTAATTATGAAAATATGGAAATGTTTGCGTAGTAGCAGGCCCTACTTAACGATGCATTTTATTTACGTGATGATTTAAATGATAAAACGTAGATATATAAGTATAATATTTTATTTTGGTAGAATTTTAAAAGTCGTCGTGCTGGCATCCCAAACACATGGTACGTTTTGCGTGCGTGCGCTTATCCGTCAGTTGTCAAACAAATGAAACTAACCGCATTGCAATTTACGTATTTCTGAAATAAACTTGATATAATTTGAACAATTTCCACGATCGCCATGAAGCTGGCAGACAGAAAGAAGAAGTCTAAAAAGCCAAAAAATAAGTCAAAGCTAAACAAACCAGTTTCGAAGCAGAAAGTTCTTATCGTTGCACGAGAACTGAAATTCGCAAGACTATTGGCTGGAAACGAGAAGAAAACAAGAGACAAAGTGCTTAAAACTCTATGTAAATGGCTAAAGAACTGTTTCGAGAAAGGTTACGGTATGTATGAGCCAATATATGAGCCATTTTCATTATTTTATTTACATAACCTAAAACATTGTTTTTGGTGGCTACAAATATTGATTGTTTTCGTTCCATAATACTTTAAAAATGTAAATAGGACTATTACACTATAAGTTATGTAGTACTAATTTTAGTAACACAAACTTTCATCCAATAGTTTCCAAAAGTACAGCTTTAAACTATAGGAAAATTATTCAAGTACACATACCAAGTTTGTAGGACAAATGTAAGATTTTAGAACTACCCACATCTCAAAATGCAGATCTGAATATAATTGGCACAGATTAATAAGGTTGTATTGGTGTGGGATAATGTGTGAGACCCAATTTAAGCTAAATCGAGTCCAATGTCCAGGGTTACATTATCATATCTTAACCTTTTAACCGCTAACATCACCTATGTAATGTGTGGTACAGAAGACAGGTGATTTTGAAGTATATGATGTATGGAATAGAAAAACCAGGGAAAGCATTTTAAACAGAGATTGCTAAGTCCATTTTATGCTATTCAATAGCATCACAAGGTCTATGGTATATGGAATAGAATACAAAACCATAAAACAATGTTGTAAAATCTGGCAGTCAAAAGGTTAATTAGCAGTTTATTTTTGCTGAGTTTAACCATACTAGATATTGAATACTGGCAGGCTGTTAGGCTAGAAAAAGTATTTTATTTTTATTTTTGTGGAGTAAATTATAGCTTCATAATTTTTTACTGATATTATATTAATAGTTTAAACCGAGTGTTACGGCACAAAATTAATCAAAGACAAGCATTAAGCTTAACTTCGTTATTTGCCTGAAGATAAACTATTAATATA